>JAVJIF010027061.1:0-84173 GCA_038442645.1 Agave tequilana
GTTATGAATTTAACATATAATTGAAATAGTATGATTAAAACTTTATTCTTGTTATAAAACCTAGATCTCCCCTATATCTAAATCAATTATATGAATTAGAATTGATAACATATCATGATTTAAAATTCCTTCTTATGAAACTAAAGATTTATCCAATAAAATAAATAAAATAAATTGGGTAATATAACAATACTTAATAGAAATTTTGGAAGATATATATACATATATATATATATAATATAGGTATAAATATAAATGTTTTTAAATAAAAATAATTTGTGCTGCTCTCGGCCGAAAGCCGAGAGAGCAGCACCAAATGCCGGCCAGTGGCCTGGGTAGCCACTGGGCCAAACCAAAACCAAAAGAAAAAAAAAGAGGAAAAAAAAAAGAAACAGAAATGGGCTGCAAATGGCCGAGACCCATTAAAATAAAAAAAATGAAAGGGAAGAACTGGGCCGACTGGCCTAGCCCAACAGGAACAAAAAAAAAAGAAACAAAAAAAAAGAAGAAGAATCCGGGCCTGGATTACTAGCCAGGCCGGAGAGAAAAAAAAGAAAGGAGGAAAAAAATGAAAGGGAACTGGGCCTGGCTTATTGGGCCAGGCAGAGAAATTAGAAAACATAAACAAAAGAAAAGAAAAGAAATACATTCAGAGCCATATTTAGAAGTCCAGTTTCAATTCAACCCAAATATTTGGGTTTCTAATTTATTTTTAACCCGACCTAAATACAAAAACAGACCCGTTATGATTATTAATTAATTACGCTTAAATTAATTCAGAAAAATCTAGGAAAAAAACAGAAAAATTCTATAAAATCAGAAACTGAAATTTGACTCTGTAAAATTATTGTTAAAGTCATATCACTTAGAATGGCTCAAAATTAAAATATTTCTTATAATTATTATTTAAATTGAATGTAGATTAACGAGTTGATTTGCCACTTCTATATTCGGACCCGTGACGATCTCAGGTGAGTGTTCTTTGTTTACTCATTTAATATTCAGTTTTATTTCACGTAATTGTTTTATCCTGTCTATTTAATGAATATTATTTACATTTATTAAAATAATTGTTCAAACTCAATTACATTTCATGCCTGTTAGTTACTAGTCCATGTCTACATGTATAAAATACAAAATACATTGACTCGTGAATATTTTATCTCTTTTAATAAATTTTGCATAATATTCTTGATCCTAGACATTATGATACACTTAAGTAACCTCACTGATTATATATGATACCTATCTGATAAACATACGGTTTAGTTATTGAAAGTTACTGGGAAAATATTGTCAGACAGTAATATATACATTGTTCTATTGTTCTACGTTTATACGGTAATATTGTTCACATTGTTATTGTTACATTGATATGTTATTGTCACTGTATCGTCCAGTAATCAAAATGACATGGATATTGATTGTTATAAATGATAATATAAATTGACAACTTACACTGGGATTGGGGAAATTGATGGAGGAGATAGCGTCTGTATTTTGGGTGGACCTAGGATACAGGTTGCGCAGCCGACTTACGGTTCCACTGCAGGGTTCCGGGGGATGACTGACATCCCGTATTGTTCATATTGTCATTGTTATTGACACATTGTTATTGTTATTGTTATTGACAACCTAGCGATAAGACCTGATTCAGCGTCAGGTGATTGGGCCGTGGTTCCGGGTATGTACGGAACCCACCTAAAGCACGAACAATGTCTCTTCCACAAATTTCAATAACTTAGGACCCTGATTGACACGTGTAGTAGGCGTAGTATGGGATTGCGTCTATTACAGGTGGCTATTGGTGTTCGCTGACATAGTAAATAACAAACTGAAAATCTTATATTGACATTGTAGACTGAACTTGATATATTGACTGATTGTAAACATCTAATAATACCAACGAACTGACTGTACACCTGACACCGATTGGACATCTGATTTTGTATTGATTGGCTTTGTTATTTTCTATCCATATTCATATGTTACTTCTATTTTATTCCATCATATGTGTTTCCTAGTTTGCTCACATTTATATTCGCATGTATTTCCCTTTTTCTCTTATACATTCACTAGGAGTTCTGACTCCCTAGATCTGCATATCCGATCCAGGGCTATTTATTGTTGATCAGGTATTTGGAGAGGATCATATTTACCTTGAGAAGCTGGAGTCTCTCCCTTTGATTATCGGTATTCCTACTCTTCTATTCATATATCGCATCCTGTCACATTCCTTATTCTTACTCATATGCTATCGTTGTGTTAGATTTATATGTATTATGCAGTGAGTGATTTGATTTATGGTAGAGATTTATAACTTGTTCAGGTTACTTTAGGCTTAGCGTGTATACGTGGGGTATTTTCCTTGCGTATATACGTCGCCGACTCTCGTTGCGATCCGTTTCACGTATTTTAGAAAGCGGGGCGTGACAGGGTTTTTTTTAATCATACTATTTCAATTAAATATGTTAAATTCATAACAATTGAATTCTTTACTTACTTGGATTTCGCGTGCTCCTCAATCTCCAACTGCTCCTCAACCTCCAAGCGGTTCTTTCGTCACGATCTCGATCAGTTCCAAGAACGGTGAAGGGATGAGGAAGAATGATGGATTTGGATTTCTTTGACTGTCGTTCTTTCTTTTCTTTTCTTCTTTTTTTTTGACGGACAGGAGAAGAAAGTTAGGATAAGATCTTTTAGGATTTTTAGCAATCAGTTAGTTAGGATAAAAAAATCTAGGTTGTTAAGATAAGAGATCTCTGAAGATCTCTTGAGATCTTTCAGTTAGAGATTTGAATTTTTAATTTGACTTTGGTTGTTTAAAATAATTTAGCTCTCTTGCTTAACCACACGCCAATGTGGCATTATGGTTTAGGCATTAGGATTTGGCACAAGGGAACAGAGTTCGAGACTTGGCAAAAGTAAATATATATACTATATTTTTTTGTTTAAACTTATTTATTTATTATTTATTTTATCTTACTTTATTTTTGGATATGAGTAAATGGGTTTTGGTTTATTAAATAATTGGATTATAGGTTGGACAAGAAGATCATTTAGAAATAATACCAACAGTAACATAATAATAATAATAAGGCTAATCATAAGGTATAAAATATAATACATACATATACTAGTATGAATATAAATCAAAAACATATACACTTAATATGTATGCACATATATTTATACACCTGTATAAAATAAATTAATCAATAATAATAACTAATTCTATATAAAATTAATAAGAGTAGAAATACAATATTATTAGTTAGGGGATATTACAGTACCGGTAGCACATACCTAAGAATATGGATCGGGTGAATAACATAAAACAACCAAATAGTAATAATGTTAAGAACGTGTGATATTTGGTATCTCCTTTGTTTGGTCCTGGTACTCACATATCAGACCCGGGTAAGTTCTACCAGAGTGCAAGCTCTAGTATGGACTATCAGTGATGTGAGGCGCTGGTAGGGAGGCGATTGAAATATCAAACGGTATTTTGCTCCATGTGGCACTTAGTTCCATCCAGGAACCGCCGAACGCTAGCACGATTGTGGGATACATCCTCGTCATCCCGACACAGGCATGCTCTGCCGGACGCCGGTCTGACTATGCTATTAACAAGAGTATGAGTACAAGAGTACAAGAGTACAGGAGATACAGGAGTACCAAATGTCTGATAATAATATAATAATCATGCATATGCCAGGTAATACAGGTATCAGGTGTCAGGTGTCAGGTATCAGGTGTTATATATCATGTGGCAAATATAGCATGTCAAATACCGGTGTCATATATCAAGTGTCAAAATATAGCATGGCAAGTACCGATGACCGGTATCATGTGTCAATTATAGCATGGCAAGTACTAGTGTCAGGTATCATATGTCAAATATAGCATGGCAAGTACAGTGTCATATATCAGGTGTTAAGTATAGCATGACAAATACCGGTATCTGATATCAAGTAAAAGTATAGCATGGCAAGTACCGGGTATCGGATATCATGGGTCAAATATAACATGGCAAGTATCGGTGTCAAATATAGCATAACAAGTACCGGTGTTATACAAAATGTGTCAAGTATAGCATTGTAAATACCGGTGTTATATATCATATGTCAAATATAGTATGGCAAGTACCGGTGTCAGGTATCATATGTCAAATATAGTATGGCAGGTACGGTGTCATATATAGCATGGCAAATATCGGTGTCAAATATAGCATGGCAAGTGTCGGTGTCAAATATAGCATGGAAATACCGGTGTCCGGTATCATGTGTCAAATATAGCATGGCAAGTGCCGGTGTCCGGTATCGTGTGTCAAATACAGCATGGCAAGTACCGGTGCAAATAACATATATCAACTTGTATATCAGTGTATTATGTATAAAAGTTACAGTGACAATTACTAAGCATGTAACAATAATAGCAAAGCATATAAAAACACAAAAAATGTACTCGTATAATGATAAAATAGATGTATGTTAAAAAGAAACTGTACTCGCCTCAATACCGAAACGCAATAACGAGAAAAATCCGAGAAATCCGCGAACTGGTGCGAGCAAGCCACTAGCCCATAAATATATATTAAAATATATAAATATAAATATTTATATAAATATTAGAGAGGGAAGAGATAGGGGGGAGAGAGAGAGTTGTAGGAAGGGGGGGAGAGAGAGAAAATATGGTGTTTTAGGAATAAATTTGGAATTAAAAGGGGAAGGGTATTGTTGTAAATATAGGGAAGTAAATTGGGAATGAGGGGATGGGTATTTGAGGAATGTGAGAAAAGGGTGTTTATTTAGGGAAAGGAAAGAGAAAAGAAATGAAAAGAAAGAAAGAATTAAAGAAGAGGAAGGAAGAAAGAAAGAAAGAAAAATGGAGGAGGGGGTGGCCATCGGCCACCGCTGGCGGCGGCGGCCCCACCGCCGGGGAGGGATGCACGCGCGCGCCCCGGGGGAGGAGAGGGGGGTGGTGGTTGTGAGGGTTGTTGTTGTTGTTTGAGTTGTTGAAGGAGGTGAAGGTGGTTGATGGTGGAGGTGGTTATGGTGATGTGGTGATGGTTGGAGGTGGTGGGGAGTTAGAGAAGGAGGAGGAGGTGATGATGAGGTGTTTGGAGTGGTAGAATTGGTGGAGGTTGTGGTGAATTTAGAGGCGGTGGTGATGGGTTATGGTGAAATTGGAGAAGGAGGTGGGGTTTTTGGGGTTGATGGAAGTGGAGAAGTGGAGAGGGGGTGTAAGGGAGGTGATTGGCCGGCCTAGGGGAGGCCAGCGGCGGGGGTGGTGGTGATGGTGGAGGCGGCGACTATGGAGAGGAAATGAGTGGGTTTTGTTTTGTTGAAGGAGATGTAATGGTTTTTGGATTTTTGAAATGAAAAAGGAAAAGGAAATGGAGGGTTTAATAGAGAAGGAGAAGGAATTGAAATGATGAATTGGGGGGAAGAGAGAGGTTGCGGGTGGCTTGCAGGCGGCAGTGGCAGGGGAGCAGGCGGCTGGATGCAGGGGATGGGGAAAGTCAAATGGGGAAGAAAAGAAAAGAAAGAAAAAGAAAGAAAATTAAAGGAAGAAAAAAAAATAAGAAAATAAGAATAAAATAGAATAAAAAATTTTATTATAAAATTATTTATTTATTATAATTTTTGAAAGTACAAAGTAGGGGAGTAGAGAAGGAAAAAGAAAGAAAAGAAATCGTCAGTAAAAATATTATTATTTTAATAGGGTGAAAATTCGACTGTTTCAGAAACATGATGAAAATTTCTTTAAAATAGAAAATATTATTTTAACATACGCAGTGAAATCGGATTCGAGAAATTCAACGTAGTTTTCAAATTAAAAATCCTGAAATCTTCCGGTGATACCGCCGACACCAGAATCGGTCAAATTTTGATAAATTTAGAAAAATCTCAAAAAAATATTTTTTGATAGAAAATGAAATTTTAAGAACTAACGTAAAAACCGTTTTTGAAAATTCAATCCCATTTGAAAATTAAAAATCTGGAATCAGTCAGTGATGCCAACCGACACTTGTTTTAAAGATTTTGCAAATAATTCTGAAAAATTCCAGAAAAATCAATGAAAATCTAAAATATTGAAAAAAGATATTTGAAAGTGAAATCGATCAAATCGGATTATCAGAAATGTCAATTCGAGTAATACACTAGGATCGGGCCCCCGGTCCAGACTAGGCTGACTTCGAGTCCACGAATCTGGATCCAATACAAAACAGTGACACCAATAATCATAAAACAAAAACAAATACAAGCTAAATCAAAGAAATATGATAGAAAAAAATCAGAATACGTATCTAAATACGTATTCTAGGAACGGGGTGTTACAACACGTGTGCCTGTTATGTACGCCATTTGGCTTTATTATATGTACTCGCAGGGTTGCGTCTGACAACCTTGGATTCTCATGTCCAGATCCTAAAGACCGGACCTTGGTGGCCTTGCTGTAGCTGATCAGAGTACGCAGTGGATCCTTCCGTGACAATCGGAGTGCAGTAGAAGCTTGGATCATCGCCGCAGCTATTCCTCCCAGTTCCTCTCTTGATTGGCTCTCGGGGCCTCTTTTGCTGCTCGTGAGCATCTCTCAGCTTTTGTTATGTATATCTCTCCGTATCATGTACCTATGATGTACTTTTGTATTTTTTGGTGATATAATATTCCTGTAATATTGTATCACTCTCTGTGATAACCATGTACTTGTACCTTTCTGTTAGAATGTATATTACCATTGTGCTTCCGCACTCTAATTCTTGGCTGTACTGATGTTTAGCGTAAATATGTGAGGGTATTTCTGACCTGCGTATATACGTCGCAGTGACGTTTCCGTACCCGGCGGATCGGGGCGTCACACTCTAATATGTGTAGATAGAATGCAAAACATATATAAATCGTGAAACTTATTCTATGTAGATATAAACCATGTAAACGTAAACTTTTTAAAACTAAAAACGGTTAAACTGAAAAAAAAAACTGTAAACTTGTGTTCGTGAACTTGAGCAATTCAAAACTATTCTATCCTTGCACAAGATCTAAACAAACATCTAAACAAACCTATATACAAGTCTTCTTATAGACCTTCTTCTCTAAGATGACTCGATCCAAACATGATCTAAAGAGCGATTACTCCATCTCGAGTACTTGATGCGAACTTGAAGCGCGAGCTCTTGAATCAACATGTGATAGCTTCGAATCTTAACTTCGGTTCTTTTGTTGAAGCTAAACACCAATAATGATCTTGACCTATACTGAAACTTAATAAACACAAGATCATTAGTACTATAACTATATGAGTTAATCATCTTCAAAACTAGAGTGATGGGCCTTTGGGCCAACATATATATGAGGGTTTTCCTGTTTAGATTATCCACTTGACATAGTAGTCTTGAGTGGCTATGGGCCGAACGCTCTCTCGAAGGAAGGAAACGTCAAGTAACACCTTTGATTCAGCTTTACGCATGTTTGAAATTTAAACGCTCTAGGACAACTCGAATTGTGCATAACACCTTAATTCAGCTTTAACCCTCATCAAGGGCATGACACGTGTCCCATCGCATCAGAAGCATCTCAAGCGAACAACAAACTCGACTGACCAGCTGGCCCATTGTGAGTTCAAGGAGAAAGCCTCGGGCCTTGCCCCGAGTCCACACTTGACCCGAGGTCCCTCTCTGACATTCGCAACTGTCAAGACTCTCTCCGAGTCCACACTCGACCCGAGGTCTCTCTTCGAGTCCATGCTCGACCAGAGGTCTCTCTCTGACATCCACAACTGTCAGGTCTCTCTCCGAGTACAACCATCCCCGATCATTCATCTGAATATTTGTATCGGCCTCAGATTCTAATAATCTTAATTACATAAACATCTATATTCGTCAACAGATTATCATACTCATCTCCAATATTCTTGAAATTTTCGCTAGCACCTCCTTTGTAAATACTGATATGTCCAAATATACATTTCACATCACAATAATTTCGGCCAACACAACCACTTATTCTCAATCCAAGCATATAAACCAACTCAATTATCACCCACGCAATCATAATAATATTTCGGCTCACAACAGCCTACTTATATGTGTAAGTTCACCTAGAGGGGGGTGAATAGGTGATGGCTAATCTAATGGTCACTTAATGCCAAATAATGCGGAAGCTAAAAGCAATTATGACCTAAACTAAACTTTTACACTAAACACCACGTATAACACAAGAGTGTTGCTGAATTCCCCGTGAAGGGCTCTGGACAAACTCCTCTAGATTCCCCTTGAATGGGTTGAGGTGCCGCGTTGGCTCTCTTGGTTGAATACAAGTGTTAGTCAACAATCCCAAGCAATATATCAATATGAGCACAAGGAATATATCATGCATATAAAGGTAAAGACAAGATAAGTAATGCAAGATATAAACAAGGAGATAGAGAGAGAGAAATGGCAATCGCAACACAAAGAGTTTGTTTCGAGGTTCGAGCACCTTGCTCTACATCCCCGCCTTCGACACACGAAGGCTTTCCACTATGCAAGATCCCAATGGATCTCTCCCCGGTGCCGCAACACCTACAAACCCTCGGACTCCCTAGTCCCGTACACACGCAAGCCCCATAAGCTTGCCGAGGCCGCACCTCAAACACGGAGTTCGCACCCGAACTCGAAACAACGCGGACACACACGTCCGCCTCCTCAAAGTACAAGAAATGATCTCTTGGTGATCTAAACACTTTGATCACCAATAAACATTCTCACAAAAACACTCCTATAGAATGAATAGCTCAATGGGTTTCTCAAGTGTTTGTGAGAAAAACAAGGATGAGAGTGGTGGAGGAAAACTCAAAGAAATCACTTTTAAACACTCTTGAATAAAATCTTCCCTTTAGATAGGAAATATTTGCTCTCAAATATATGGAGAAAACCCTTTAAAAGAATGAGAAAAACTGGCTCAAAGCTCTCCTCAAATCTTAGTTAAAAATAATGACCAAACCCCCAAATTTATAGGCTGTCAAAAACTAGCTGTTGGGGTCTGTCAGGCCTGCCGGTCGACCGTGTCGGTCGACCGCCAACGGTCAGAAATCCGACCGTTGGAGCCACGGTCGACCGCCCGGGTCGACCGAGCCACTGGAGCAGAGAGTAGAACTCTCTGTCGGTCGACCCGTTCGGTCGGCCGAAATTTCCAGAGATCAGAGCTCTCTGGAGCGGTCGACCGTCCGGTCGGCCGTCTTCCAGTGCACAAAGGCGTGCACGTCTGTGTACATCGGTCGACTGATCCGGTCGACCGACTTCAGACCAAGTCGACTATACAGTCGACTTGCTGAAGCCTGGAAACTATTTTTCTGGGATTAAAACTTGGCCTTTTTGATTGAAATAAAATCCCATAAATACTTAAAAATCTACAAAAATAGTTTTACCAATATACTTTGATAATCAAACATGCTTGCACAAAATCAAGGCATATTATAAAAGATTGGACTATTTTTGTAACTTGGAAATATTGGCTCAAATGAAAAACTGTATTTTTCCAAAACTTATTTTTCCAAAACATGTTTTTCCAAATCTTCATCAAATACAAAAACAAGATATACTTTTAAAGCATAGTGTGTATGGATATGATCCACTACACAATCAAGATGAAATATCTATGTTTTTGACAATAAGCATAAACTTGGTTTTGGTTGAAAGATGTAAACATGAATACCAAAAACCAAATATCGTATTATTCCAAAATGAAAGTCTTTTCTAAATCTGAAAATTCTTTTATGAAAAGACAACTAAATCAAGAGGTGTGTGTGATATCTACTTGAGCAATCCACCACTATTCTATCCTTTACATTTTTAACTAAAACAAAAACAAACTCTTATACCTAGACACAAGTCTTCATCTTCTTGAAGTCTTCACTTGAAGGCTTCTCATCTTCTTGACTTGGTCCAAGCTTGATCCAAAAGCTCCTTGGATCACACCGTGCTAGCTCCAAATCTTGACATTTTATCCTTTGTTGAGCTATGCACCTACTAAGATCTTGATAATGAATCTGTCACTAATTAAACACAAGATCATTAGTAAACATAACTTCATGAGTGATCATCATCAAAACTAGGGTGATAGGCTTTTGGGCCAACAATCTCCCCTTTTGATGATGACAAAACTCATGAAGTTATATATGCATGGATTAAAGTAAAGCTTCAAAGAAGCTCCCCCTTAACTCATGCATAACAAATAAAAAATAACATATGCAATGAAAGCACATAAATATGTATGCAATGTATGGAGATAAAACATGAAATCCTTTTTCTCCTAGTTGCAATACAAAACATAAATGCATAACTAACAAGAAAGACAAATACTTCTCCCCCTTAAGCAATGAAAACATGCATATAAACTCAAATACTTCTCCCTTTTTTGTCACTCATCAACAAAGGGTTCAAAGTAAAATTAAATCAAACTAATTTTTCTCCCCCTTTTTGTCAAAAACAAAGAGATCAAGAAGGGGTAATACAAATCAATCAATAAAGATTTATATGCGATATACATTCATGAAGAGGAAGACGCTAAGTTAACTACCCTACACATATGCATTACATGAAGAAGGGATGACAAGCCCTAACTCATATAACACATATTATGTAATGCATAAGAGGAGATGTGAAGCTCCCCCTACACACGTATATCATATAAAGAAGAGTTGTCAAGCTCCTCAATTTATAATATACTCAACACGAATCTATATGTAAGAGAGATGTTAAGTTCTCCTTGCATATAGGAAATACAAATAAAAAAATTTTGAATTTTTCTTTTATCAAAACAAAATTTTGAACTTTTCTCAAGAAACAAATTTTGAGATAACCATAATTTTTAATTTTGATACCAATAGGAAGTAGCAATTGAAAGTATGTGATATCAAATAATTATTGCAAAATCTTCAATTTTCCTTAAGTTAAAACATATTGAGATATCAATTGAAAGTAAAGTTTTAACCCAAGCTTAATATAAACATTGTGCTTTAAGAATGTGAATTAATTGTAAATTAAGCACAAATAACACATATATATGTATGAAATGATAATACCAACAGAAATTGATACTACTTGAATTTGAAAGCATACATACATATAATCAAAACATGAGTATATAAAAATCTTATTGATACCAATTGAAAATATCCAATGATACCAGTTGAAGAGTAAGCTTATCATATACTCTATCATATGAAGAATTTGCACTTATTAATATGAAAATGTTTTTAAAACTAGCACGGAATCCTTCAAGCAAGGAATAAAGCAAAAATGTCAATTAATCTCAATATTCCTTTAAATCATGAAGACAAGAAAATCATTACACATTTTTTATTAAAAACAAAATTTATATTTCAAGATATATGTATGTTTTGACAACACAATAAGTATACATACATATCTCTTAAACACGATTGAGTCCATATAAATAGATTTGCATTAAAGGCAAATGACTCAAGAGGTGTACATGTATATCTTAAAGTTTGGCAAAATACACATATACATGAAATGAAAACACATGATCATAAATCAAATTCAAAAAGTGGGAATACAAGTTTAAAAATGTATGTATCATCAAAACCAAGTAATACAAGCACATTTCATGGGTTCAAATAAGCATTCAAGCACAAATATAAATAGATTTATTTGTGGCCCACGATATGTACAAGTATAATCCTAGTGTTGACAAAAACTAACATATAAACTAATATTCAAATCATGAAGCATCAAATAAATTTTGAGAACACAAAAGAATTTATGATTGAATAATAGTAAGATCATGTGTATGTCTCATAAACTAATTTGAAGAACAAATAACTAGTTTAAATAGATTTTTGACAAACTAGTTAAAGATCCTTCAAATACATCAAATCATATGTTTTTCATGAATTATACTAAGTACATAAAAATTCAAGCACTCATAGTCCATAAAGCTCAAAATTATCTTGAAAAATAAAAGATGAGTGTTCAAAGGTTATGTAAATGGTATTTTCATGAAAATAGACAATGAAGCTTAAAATAGACATGAAAATTATTTTTATCAAAACATAAAAATTCATTTTTCTTTCAAATAACTTCAAGGTATATGTATGGTATATCCAAAGCTAACAATATGCATACATATCCCAAGTATAAAAGAGTCTATTAAATGTATTTGCATGAAAGCAAGAGACTCACGGGTATACATGTATATTTATTAGATTTGAATTAAAAATACATATACATGAAGTAAAGCATAAAAATAGGCAAAACATGTATAAAGAGAATCATCAAAACTAGTCTATACATATGCATATAGTGGATACAAATGAGCATGAAGTTCAAATATATATGAGTCAATTGTAGTTCACTATTCATATATGTATAAATGCAAGTTTGACACATTCTACATCTAAGCATGTAAATACCACATGAAGCACAAAAAATATGAACATGCTATGAATATGATAAATGAACTAGCATGTACATAAAAAGTAGGAGTTTAGAGATTGTTACCAATACCAAAGCTCCTAACATGGTGGTTGTTCCACCAAAGCTCCTTGATAGTGATGCATCCAAAAGTATGTCCATCATGTCCAAGTGCATCCACTACCAAGGCACCGATCCTCTCACGTTTTGTGAGAGCCCTCACCTACATCAAAAGCAAATGGTGGGGGTTTTGGTACCCATATTTTCTTGGGTCCTTGGGGGTTAGTCTTGTAAGGAACCCAAAATCTTTTATTTTTAGCAAAATTAAAATAATGCAACTTGTCATAACAAAATTTTGCTAAATGGCCTTTGCGGCCATAATGTGTACATACGTACACCTTAGTATGCTTATGTGAGTGTGTATGATCATGGTGTGCAACATAAGCATGATGATGTGCATGAAAGGATGGAGTTTGTTTCTTGAAAACATAGACTCCAATCTAGTATGATTGAATGCACATGTGCTCAAATTTGAGCTCAAATAATCCATTTTATTTTTCAAATCTTTAATCTCATTAGTGGTGGCATGTAAAACATGATGAGATAAAAGAATCATTTTTCTTTTTCTTTTTCGAAACAAAATCTTTTTCTTTTTCACAAATTTTTCTTTTTAAAGACTTGTTTTCTTGAAAAACAACTTCCTTTTGAGTTTCCACCAAAGCAATTTTATTTTTCAAAGTAGTGTTCCCTTCACATAAATCATTCAATTTTGCAAGCAAGGAAACATTCTCATTTTTCAAATCTTTATTTTCTTTTTCTAAGCATGCAACCTTATTTTAAATGAATCATTTTCATTAAGCATGCAATCAAATTCCTTTTTCAAATTTTTGTTATCTTTTTCTAAACATGTAATGTTACTTCTAAATGAGTCATGTTCTTTATGCATGCAAGCAATGTTCTTTTTCAAATTTTTATTTCTTTTTAAGCATGTCATATTTTTCAAGCACAAGTTGACAATAAGTAGTAAGCTCATCATATGACATGTCTTCATCATCGGATTCGGTGTTTACCTCAAGGGGTTATCCCCTTGGACCATATAGCATGCGTTGGAGGTGTCGTTTCCAACGTCCGAATCGCTCTCGGCATAATATAGATCCTTTTCGCCAAGGGAGGTGATGATGTTTCAAGCTACAAAAGCCGATTTAACATTAGAAATCCTAGATAAAAAATCATCATTTAGGGTTGACTTAAGAGCATGAAGGGCTTTTGCATTAGCCTCAATGTACTTGCTATTATTAATATATGCATCATTAGTGGTAGCAAGATAAACATGAATGCTTAGGGCTTTGAAGTACATAGCCATCTTAACCTTCCAAATTTGGACGTTAAGAATGTCAAAAGTGGGTGGTGACATGAAATCCATGGTGTGTGTACAAATATTGTGATTAGCCTAAAAATGAGGATCTTAACTCTAGGTTGTTAGACCCAAATCAGAGTACCAAGCTCTGATACCAATTGTAAGTTCACCTAGAGGGGGGGTGAATAGGTGATAGCTAATCTAATGGTCACTTAATGCCAAATAATGCGGAAGCTAAAAGCAATTATGACCTAAACTAAAATTTTACACTAAACACCACGTATAACACAAGAGTGTTGCCGAATTCCCCGTGAAGGGCTCTGGACAAACTCCTCTAGATTCCCCTTGAATGGGTTGAGGTGCCGCGTTGGCTCTCTTGGTTGAATACAAGTGTTAGTCAACAATCCCAAGCAATATATCAATATGAGCACAAGGAATATATCATGCATATAAAGGTAAAGACAAGATAAGTAATGCAAGATATAAACAAGGAGATAGAGAGAGTGAGATGGCAATCACAAACACAAAGGGTTTGTTTCGAGGTTCGAGCACCCTTGCTTTACATCCCCGCCTTCGACACACGAAGGATTTCCACTATGCAAGATCCCAATGGATCTCTCCCCGGTGCCGCAACACCTACAAACCCTCGGACTCCCTAGTCCCGTACACACGCAAGCCCCACAAGCTTGCCGAGGCCGCACCTCAAACACGGAGTTCGCACCCGAACTCGAAACAACGCGGACACACACGTCCGCCTCCTCAAAGTACAAGAAATGATCTCTTGGTGATCTAAACACTTTGATCACCAATAAACATTCTCACAAAAAACACTCCTATAGAATGAATAGCTCAATGGGTTGCTCAAGTGTTTGTGAGAAAAACAAAGATGAGAGTGGTGGAGGAAAACTCAAAGAAATCACTTTTAAACACTCTTGAATAAAATCTTCCCTTTAGATAAGAAATATTTGCTCTCAAATATGTGGAGAAAACCTTTTAAAAGAATGGGAAAAACTGGCTCAAAGCTCTCCTCAAATCTTAGTTAAAAACAATGACCAAACCCCCAAATTTATAGGCTGTCAAAAACTAGCCGTTGGGGTCTGTCAGGCCTGCCGGTCGACCGTGTCGGTCGACCGCCAACGGTCAGAAATCCGACCTTGGAGCCACGGTCGACCGCCCGGGTCGACCGAGCCACTGGAGCAGAGAGTAGAACTCTCTGTCGGTCGACCCGTTCGGTCGGCCGAAATTTCCAGAGAGCAAAGCTCTCTGGAGCGGTCGACCGTCCGGTCGGCCGTTCTCCAGTGCACAAAGGCGTGCACGTCTGTGCACGTCGGTCGACTGATCCGGTCGACCGACTTCAGACCAAGTCGACTATACAGTCGACTTGCTGAAGCCTGGAAACTGTTTTTCTGGGATTAAAACTTGGCCTTTTTGATTGAAATAAAATCCCATAAATACTTAGAAAATCTACAAAAATAGTTTTACCAATATACTTTGATAATCAAACATGCTTGCACAAAATCAAGGCATGTTATAAAAGATTGGACTATTTTTGTAACTTGAAAATATTGGCTCAAATGAAAAACTGTATTTTTTCAAAACTTATTTTTCAAAACATGTTTTCCAAATCTTCATCAAATACAAAAACAAGATATACTTTTAAAGCATAGTGTGTATGGATATGATCCACTACACAATCAAGATGAAATATCTATGTTTTTGACAATAAGCATAAACTTGGTTTTGGTTGAAAGATGTAAACATGAATACCAAAAACCAAATATCGTATTTTTCCAAAATGAAAGTCTTTTCTAAATTTGAAAATTCTTTTATGAAAAGACAACTAAATCAAGAGTGTGTGTGTGATATCTACTTGAGCAATCCACCACTATTCTATCCTTTACATTTTTAACTAAAACAAAAACAAACTCTTATACCTAGACACAAGTCTTCATCTTCTTGAAGTCTTCACTTGAAGGCTTCTCATCTTCTTGACTTGGTCCAAGCTTGATCCAAAAGCTCCTTGGATCACACCGTGCTAGCTCCAAATCTTGACATTTTATTCTTTGTTGAGCTATGCACCTACTAAGATCTTGATAATGAATCTGTCACTAATTAAACATAAGATCATTAGTAAACATAACTTCATGAGTTGATCATCATCAAAACTAGGGTGATAGGCCTTTGGGCCAACAATATGAAAATACAATAATTAAATACTCAAGAGCACTCCTCTCGGCATATACAGAATAATGCCAAACTATCTTTAACTCCAACTCATCATAATCATAACTAAACTTATATCCTCATACAATACATGGATTCAGACTATCCATCTCTTAATACTAACACTTGCTACAAGTACACGTCAAATAGGATAATGAACATATACAATAAGAACTAAATTACATCTTCAATACATTCATTATTAGCAAAATTTTTTACAAAATGCATAGACCTAAAGTTGGTCCTCCTCAATGACGGGACCTGAAAACATGGAACTGGGAGGGGGTGAGCTTAATAGCTCAGTCTTTTCAGACAACCAATGGAGTTTTTATAATAACTTTCAGTCTACATATTAAAATGGAATAAGGAAAGATTTATTAGAAACTAGACGCCACTACCTTTCCATTGATATATTACATATAAGTTTTATTAACTAAGCTGCTCTAGATTTTCAGAAACTCATCAGTTATGAATGAGTTATGCAACACGACAGTTTAGACTAACATGCAATATTTCAGTTATAATTTAAGATACAAGTATCCAATAGGGATATGGTATGAACCGTTGGAAAGTAGACTCGATTGTCTTTCCAAGGTATATAATACGACACCATTTACTCCTAACACACTGGTGAACTAAGCCCAATATTAAAGGTTTTGATGTTTAACAGATTTCTGTACATATAAGGAAGATTTACTATTTTACTCAAAATGATTGTTTTGTTCAGAATTTTTACAAGAAAAATATGGGGGAACATAAATCGAAGACTTTCTTAGATGATATAAGTTAATCACTACATATTATGAGAATTTTTTCTAGAAATTTAAAAAAAAACAAAATAGATTTAAATCAAGAAAGATCTCCCTGACCTATAGATTTCTTCCTCTTCTTCATGGCCGTTGAACCTCCGCCTTGCTGCCGGTGCCATGATCGGCCATCACCAAGAGAAAAAGAAAGAAATTGAATTAGGAAGAGAAATCAAAAGAGGGGAAAATAGATTCTTTTTTTTTTTTAGGGTTTCATCTACTTATTAAGAGAGATGGGGGGGGAGAGTATAAGGGGATTGTTGTCCCCTCGGTGGCGGCCTTCCCGCGCCATCGGCCGCCGGCCCCGGCTGGCCACAGCAGCCGACTGCTGCTGTGGTCGAGCCCAATCCAAGGAGGAGAGGGGGAGAGGGAGAAAGGAGTAGTGAGAGAGGGAGAGGTTGGGAGAGAAAGAGGTTAAAAATATCTCAATTTTGAGGGGTTTTAGGGCTTGCCATGGAGATTTCTCCTCGAGGGAGAGGATGAAAATGATGAACTCTCATTAAACTCTTTTAAGATCTATACCTATCTAATTTTATAAGTTTGTCATGGCCCATTTTAGCCAAGTGTCCAATTCCCTAATCAAGAAAATCTAGGCTCTTGATCTCCTCTCCCATGCATACCTACTCTCTTCACTAACAAAAAAAAATATAAAAATTCTCATGGTTGTGTTTTCTTGGTAAATACACATATTTTATGTATAATACTAGTATATCTATATATTGAAGTGCACAATAACTATGATGTATGTATATTCATACATACCACTCAAAAGTCCCAAAATTATTGAAATTAATTACATACCCAATTAATTAATATCAAAGTTTTTTTCCCTCATATTCTATATAGTCTTAATAACCCAAATTTTATATTATTAAATTAGGGTTAATAATTCAGGGTGTTACAATATTCATGTCGGGCGGAACCATTCAACTAGTCGGAGGCCCCGACCCTTTACATCAAAGGCTCTCCGCGAAGACTCCCGCCTCCACGTTGGATACAACTCAGCGACATGATTCTTTGATTCCCAGAGTCAGCTACACTGTGAGATTTATCCCTATGTTCTAAATGTTTCAGCATCCCTATTTCAGTGGGGGGGCAGTTATGAATAGTGGCGGATATCTCTGCATATCAATCACAACAATCAGGCGTTGTTATCTGAGCAGTTATGAGAAAATCGTAACGTGCAAATCATGCGGTTATGGAGATTTAAAATATCCGCACCATCGATTACAATGCCACGAGATATTTATGTACCTGAATGTCCATCGAGAAAGAGATCGGATCTAAAATTGTAAAGACAGTAATATTTCATAGAATCATTGTAACCTGGAGATACTATAGTGAATTCTCTCTCTCCTCTTTGTTATTTTTCTCAATTTGAGTTTTCACTAATGTAATTAAAATTTAATTTTTTCTCAATAATTGAGATATTCTTTCCTTTATAGTGTGAGATTAATTATTTAATCAATCTTATCAGAAAATCTCCTCCACATCTGTCACGATTCGTTGGCTTTTATTGTTGACCGACATTGTTATTTTATGCGCTCCATCAATTTGGCCGAACAACATTCGACCCGCAGCATGGCTTGGACAATTGGTAAAGTGCCGATAAACCCGCGACGCTGGCTTTTTTCTTCTCTTTTCATTCCTCATGATAGTCAGGCTCCTAAAACGTGACAACAGTGCCTTTTATAATTGCTTTTGCAATTTTTCTCGTGTGGGGCCCACGAAAGTGGCCCCAGTCACCAATTCAATATTGAGACCTCCGCTCCCGCTCCACTCAACGTCAATATGCCAGAGAATTTTGGCGTTCACTCTTTTCCTCAACCCAAATACATCACCTGTTGTTGGAGGAAAAATATAATAATTAGAAACACTGGCCCGAAATTGAATCACACAAAAGGATTCGATCCGGTACGGGTCTAAACAGTAGATCTGAGGAAATTTTGGACCGGACTCCAAACCCGACGCGACCAGTGACCCGTGTCTCTCTCGCTTGATCGCCCCCAAACTGAGCCAGATCCCGGTCCCAATTATTATTCAGCAGAATTCTACAATTATAGTCGCGCTTCGTGGTCCGATTTTTTTGGTGTAATAATAATAGAAATGCTACAAATAAAATTAGGACAACAGCAACAACAGCTTTTATTAGTGGAGTCTCACTCGTGCTCGCAAATCATAATATACTGTTCTATTTATTTCTGAAATAAAATATTTATTTATTTGAAAACCGGGGGGAAAACCATCACTCTCGTCTTTCGCAACTTCCCTGTTGGTAGTCTGCGACAGCAGTCCACCACATAACCCAAAAAGTCTAAGACTATAGACTATATAATAATAATATTAATATAAGAAAGGCAGAAAAATCTCAAATCTAGGGAAGAGAGCTTCTCATAATCAATTTAATAATAATAATAATAATAATAATAAATGCCCGGGCCCCTTTGCTTCCACATCAATCTTCCTCTCGCCGGCCTTTTCCCTACCCTCACTCCTCCCTCCCTTTTTCCCAATTTGGAGGGGAAAAAAAAAAAGAGACAAAATTAGAAGAATTATTATTAATGCCACCTTTCTACCCTTTTGATATTTATTGAAAATTCCGTGAAGAAGAAGAAGAGGAAGAAAAAGAAGCAGAGGAGGCGATTGATCTTGTTCTTTCTGGATTTTTCCATGGTTATCTCGTCGGCGCAGAGCCCAAAATTCCCGGCGAGGCGGGCCAAGGCATTTGATCAAGTGGGCGTGTTGGGGTTCTTCATCATCTCAGCAGCCATCTTCTTGCTGCTGCTCTTCTTGTGCTTCTTTTATGTTAGCAGCAGTAGGGCGGCGGCGGTGCCCGCCGCCGCCGTCGTCGTCGTCGGCGGCGGCGGGGCCCAAAACAGCTGGGGCCTGGGCATGAAGGGGATTGGTGGTGTACAAAAAAGAGGAGAAGAAGAAGATGATGGGGATTGCGATTTGCTTCAAGGGGAGTGGGTTTGGGATGAGAGGTACCCGCTGTACGATTCCAAAGATTGTGCTTTCTTGGACGAGGGCTTTCGCTGCTCCGAGAACGGGAGACCTGATGGCTTCTACACCAAATGGCGATGGCAGCCCACCCGCTGTAATCTCCCTAGGTAACTATTGTTTTTATTTTGAGATTTATGCTCAATTATATTGTTGTGGGTGACGGGCTTTTTTGTTTCAATGAAAAAAATAACTTCATGAATTTAAGCATGTGTAGATTGTAGAATTTCCCAAAATCATTTGCCGGTTGATGAAGACTGCCGATGAATCAACAAATTATTCATTTTAATTTCGAATTGAAATGCTTTCTTTGGATTCAAGCAATTTATCAAGTTTAATATGTTCGATTGATCCCCTTTCTTGTACAACTCATGGAGACGTGTGGTGTATAATTTGGAGAAGCTAACATGAAAACAAAACAAGGCTCACCTAAACTAAATTCTTGTCTTTGGACTTTTTTTTAATCACTTTTCTTCTTTCTTTTTCTGGCATGTAAGGTTTGATGCGAAGAAGATGCTTAAGAAACTACGGAACCGACGTTTGGTGTTTGTGGGGGACTCCATTGGCCGAAACCAATGGGAGTCTCTCCTCTGCATGCTTTCTTCGGCTGTTCTTGACAAGAGCTCAGTCTATGAAGTAAATGGCCAGCCGATCACAAAGCACACGGGCTTTTTGGTTTTCATGTTTAAGGACTACAATTGCACTGTAGAGTATTATCGGAGCCCATTCCTGGTGGTCCAGAGCCGTGCCCCAGCCGGAGTGCGGGAAAAAGTAAAGACTACACTCAAGTTGGATGTCATAGATTGGATGTCCCTCAAATGGAAGGATGCCGACGTGCTGATTTTCAACACTGGCCATTGGTGGAATTATGAGAAAACCATCAGAGGGTAAGTACATACAACTAGAAATGCTCACACGCACGCCCATGTGTGTTCTTACACACGCGCACCCCAGTACACACACAATATGTGACATTCATATGCATACATGTAAGTATATAGGTGCATTTTTACTCCATGCATGAATGACTAGTGATGTTGAGAACAAAGGTATTGTCTCTAGTGATCTATTTTTCATGAAGAAAACGAACTATTGACATCTAACTGATTTAGAGTTTGCTCAAGTTTGAATATTTGTTCAGCTGATTTTGAAAGCTATGTAACAACATATGTCTTGTCATTTCTCGCTAAGATATCTATATCAAAGGAAAAGTGCAATTATGCTCTGTATACTCAGCATTTCCCTGCAATTTCGTACATGTCATTTTCCCTGAAATTGCAGGCTATCTAGCATGCCTAACATTAACTAATTGGCTCATTAGAACTTAATGTTAAGTAATAAGTTTCCAAGAGGTTTAGCTAACATCTATGTTTGTTTCTTTTGTTGTCATTTGTTGTGTCTTCTTCATGAATCTACATCTTTGTTGTGGATATGATGGATTGTTGTATTTTTCAGGTGTTTAACTTTCTTTAATGTGATTGTCAACCAAGTTATTCTCTAAGTTATTTCTCTGAGTAGAGCAAAGCATTGCAAAGCGTCTATTAGTTGACCTACAAGAATCATGAACAGTAAACTTGATATGTTTAGCATACGTTGTTGCTCAGTAAAATTATTTTCAGCCAATTATTTTACATGTGTTGTTCTTTGATATATTTTTTCATATGTTGTTAATTATGTGGATATAATTAAAAGGTAGTTTCTGACTTATCAACTGATCAGTTTTATATGCTTTTCATGAAAGCAAGAATTGTATAATCAGTATGATATGTGTTGTCTAATCTGAGAAGTATGATACAAGTCGTCTAAATAGTAGGAGTTTCTGAAAACCAATTTTTGTACCCGAGAGTCCGCTTTATTTTGCTTGATTTCAAATCTTTTACTCAGGGGATGTTATTTTCAAGTGGGGGATGAGGTGGAGATGGAAATGAGCGTGGAAAGTGCTTATCATAGGTCAATCAAGACATTGTTTGATTGGATTAACAATGAAGTTAACACTAGTAGAACTCAGGTCATCTTTCGTACCTATGCTCCAGTCCATTTCAGGTAGGTGTACTCACTGATAATTATTTCCCTTTGTTCTTTTTAAAAAATGCCTTTGTATGCCGACTACAGTTCTTTCCGTTCACATGATCAGTTTGGTTTTAAAATTTCTGTTTCGTGCTTTTCATGTTATTCCTGCATTTATGTTCTTTAAGGACTTAGGAGAGAAGCATTAACTTTCTATATCCTCAAAAACCTCAATGGCTTTGCGGCATGAAAGCTGCAATCATCGTAATATTTTCCATATGTTTTTTTTTTAAAAGTTAAGTAGGGATGAACCGCAATTACTTAGGGCTGAAAGTGGGTCAGACGTACTCAAATGCTACCCAAACTGGCTTGAGTGTTACCGGCATTGAATCTGATCCAAAGTATTAATGGGGCCGATATGGGTCCAAAGCCAGATACTAAATCATAGGCCAATCAAGACATTGTTTAATTGGACTAACAATGAAGTTAACACTAGTAGAACTCAGGCCATCTTTCGTACCCATGCTTGAGTCCATTTCAGGTAGGTGTAAATGCCAATTTTTTCTCATTGATTATCATTTCCCTTTATTTTTTTAAAAAATGTCTTTGTATGCTGACTACAGTTCTTTCCATTCACATGATCAGTTTGGTTTTAAATTTTAGGGTTTTTTAGGTATGTACCCCTATATTTAGAAATTTACCCCCTAAATTATTGATATTTCTAATTTCCCTCTTAAATTTTTTAAATCGAAATTTTTTACCCCTATGTTGTTATTAGTTAAGCATCAAAAGAGAATTTTTTTGTTGTTAAAATACTAAAAATGGATAACCTACCTTAGGGGTGAGCATCGGTCGGTTTGGTTCGGTTTTTGCTAATTTTTGCAGAACCGAACCGATTAGACTTAGCAACCGAACCGACTCAGTTCGGTTCGATTTTTCGGTTTTTTTAGTTTGGCCAATATATTGCCATCATTTCTTGCATTTTTAATCACTATTATATTATCATCCTTTAATATTCTAATCTCAAATATTCAATACCCAAATTAAAAATAAGAAAAAGACCCTAACCTTAATGTGAATTAAAAATTATATATTCTAAAATTTTTACACTGTATTTGGGCTCTTATAGCAAAGCTCACATAATTATCACTAACTTTTAATGACAAGAATGGAAAAAAACTATTTTAATATAAATACTATTCTTAATTGTGATGGTGTACTTAACATAGCTTTCACATATTCAACATAAAAAAGATGGTATTGCTAGAAGTAATGAGATAAGCTTCCACCAGTTTTTGTTATGAACTATACGATTCACTAAATTAAATTGAGTGAGGTGATATATAGGGTGAGAGATTCGGTTCGGTTGGGTTTGGGTTTTGGAACACATAATCGAAACCCGACTGAACTAAAGCGGTTCGGTTCGGGTTCGGGTTTCGGTTTTTGGTCGGTTATTTTTGTTAACCGAACTCTGGACACCCCTAACCTACCCACTTCATGTTAATCCACACCTTAATTCTAATTTTAATCTACCCTCTCCATGTAGAGAAAGAGAGAGGCTGCAGGGAGAGAGAGGAGACAATAGGAGAGAGCAGGATGAGAGAGAGTGATAGAAGAGAGCGAGACAGAGAGCCAAGAGGGCATGATGAGAGAGGGAAAGAGAGAAGAGCGACATAGAGAAAGCGAGAGAGTGAGAGAAGAGCGACAGAGAAAGAGTGTGGGATGAGAGAGAGAATGAGAGAAGAGTGAGAGAGAGGGTGGGATGAGAAAGACAGAGAGTGAGGGGGATCTGTCACCGCCCCCTTCTCTTTTTTTAAAAAATTTTCTTTTTTAGTTTTTTTAAAACAAAAAGAGAGGTATAACGGTTACTTCCTGCATTTATTTTTTAAGAACATAGTAGAGAAGCATTAACTTGCTATATTCTCAAGAACCTCAATGGTTTTGTGGGCATGAAAGCTGCAATCACCGTGAAATTTTCCATATGTTTTTTTTTTTAAGTTAAGTTGGGATGAACCCTTACTAGGGCTGAAAGTGGGTCACACGTACTCAAATGCTACCCGGACTGACTTGAGTGTTACTTGCACTGAATCTAATCCAAAGTATTAATAGGGCACATAATGGTCCAAAACCAGATAATAATTCCGGGTCGGTCATGGGTCATTCACAAACTTGACCTGGATTGAATCTGATCATAAGGGCCCCCATTTCATGTGGATCCTTTTGGCTTTACTTGATTGGGACCTAACCCCATCATATACTTGACAAATAAGGAAATATCTTGTAACCAAATAAAAAAAAAACTAATTAATTAGCGGAAAACACCCATCAGTTGACCATAAAAACCTAACTACAAAATATAATGATTTGACATAAAAATGAGAAAAAACTGACAAAAATGAAAAACTCTTTAAAATTGAAACATACGGTAAAATGTCCACCATGAGGAATAGTGGTTCAAATTATTAGAAGTTAATAGAAATTAATAAACTAGTAGATTATCATATGAAAAAAGTATATACCTAGAAGATTTACTTAGACAACATTTACTTAAATGTGTAAATTTATACGTCAAAAATTTATCCCTCTACCCATGTTTTTTCACATATATGTGGTCAAAGTAAAACATTGACTTATTTTTTTCTTCTTTTCCAAAATACTGTCACATCAGTTGTTCCACTATACAGTATTTCGTGGAAAACCAATTAAAACTTCGTCAATTATTCAAGAAATGTTAAAAGGTTGGTTGTTATCTTTACTGTTTCTGATAATTTTAATTAATTTTATCTTTTTTAACCCATCAATACCTACAATCTGATATTCTGATCTGTAGCAACCGAATACCCCGTACCAATAAGAGGACTCGAGACCTTCATGCCTATATTTTTTCTGAGCAAAACCTAATATAGAACAGTGACCTTTTTGGTGCTGTGATAAACGTCTTTGCCATTATCATCTCCATAAATTGCACTTTATAGACTACACAATTGTGATGTTTGATGATTACTGTATGCCCTTGGGGAGCCGTAATATGAACTTTTTCACTTGATCACATCACATTTCTGATGTCTCAAAGGGGATTCCACAAGCAGACTTGTGCTCCTTACCTATTCTTCGGAAGCGTGCATGCCAATTCTTGTAAATTTCCGATCCAATATCCATTAAAAAGTACCATTTACATGCTCTCACCATTTCTTGATCCAAACACATGAAAATGGCTTGGTGTTTCTTGTTATGGAATCTCATACATGTCCTTCTACCTTGAGAACCAACCCACTCCTTTCAATGCACAAGGCATGTCGACCAAGTGCCAAGCCTGAGCAATTTCCGCTTACTTGACTTCCTTACTGTTCGTGGTGTTGTATTTTTCTAGTACCAGATGAGGAAGTTCTAAGCAAACTTAGATTGATAACGGCATTCAAAGTATTTTTTAAAACATCTTTTCCAATTAGGCAACTCACTCCCATCCCTAGGAGCTTGATGGATTTCTTCCTCAGTCCAGTCATGGCACACCTTTCATCTAATTTTTTAAGTTCATGCTCACCTATCACCTCTTAGGATGTCCTCGAGGACACAATGTTATGTGCTCCACTTTGTCTACACTTGCCAAACTGGATTCTTTGCCAATCCATCAGCTATGTAAGGTAGCAGGTGCTGATTTTGAGGGTATATGATTAAGGTGTTGGTAACTGTAACAATACATCTCCCCAGTGGGAGGTGTAGCAGTCTGCAGCATGGGTATTTCTGTCATGAAACCCCTCTATTGGACACATCAACATTCGTTTCGGAGACCGACACTTCATGGACTCTCCTTGGACACCTGTCAAGCATTTCTCAATGTTTCCTGAATTATGTAATACATTTCTAATTTAAGGCACTGATTGCACACTTCTTAGACACTTGTCCTATATCTCTTTCACAATCCTTGTTAATTTCTGATATAGTAATTCTTTCATTTATATAAATATGATGTATTGGAAAAAGGTAGTCAAAATATTGACTTGTATAATACTTAATATATTTTAATATACATTGAGCTACTCTATAGAAAACTGAAAAGCCAAGGACTATTTCTTTTGAAAGCCATAAGATGTATTATATGTTATAATTATTGCATGTTACTATATTATTAGAACTACGTGTTTGACTTTTGGATTTATGGACATATCTATAATTGTGTTTATATATGGATGTGTACTGTCAGGAACTAATTCCCGTCCATGACATACAGAAAGATCATCTCATGGTTTTTCATGCTCTCTTCTTATCATCTGATAATTCCCCCTATTTAAGTAAGCACCCATCTTGTCCACCCAAGTTTTCTCCACTTCACCTTTCATGAAGCTGCTTAATGCTTTGAGTTGTAAATACTCGCTGAGCTTGAATGCTGGTGCAGGAACCAGCTTGGACAATGCATCTGCCCTTGCATTCTTTGCGTTTGATATTCGGATGTAGTGCGTCAATCGCACCAGTTCCTTCAGATATTTCATCGTCACTATGTCCCTCACCTCATTGTCACGATTGATTTGTTTTGTGACAAACTTGCGTCACTGAATAACTGACTTGACTGATCTGGTTGCATGGGTGAGAGAGAAGACCATACTGACAGTTTGGATCCTGCTGTGTTGTCTCCCTGAACCCAAATCTGAGTGCATACTCCAACAGATAGTCTGTCTAGTCCAATGATCACTACTGCTCCAGCTATTGTCTCGAAAGATGATTCATCCACTTACATCTTCCATACTCACATTATAATCAGAACTCTCTAAGCTACATAGTTCATCAGAGTAGCCTTCGTGAATCGTGCATATTTCAGCAAGTCTGAGCATTTGGCTGATCAGGACTTGGATCATATGTGATTGAAAATAAACCTCGACCTCCTGGCAGTACTATCAAGGTAGTTCTTGTACCTCTCTTTTGCACCTCTACGGATGTGGCTTATATTGCAGTTTGGCATGTGAACTTCCTCCTCTGGTAGTAACAATGAGCTGACAACTATTGGTGTTTTTGCTTAAAGGTAGAGCGCCTCCCCTGAGGTGGAGGTGTGCTGAGTAGTGAGGTGATATTAAGTACCTCTTTAGCTCATTAAAAGCTTTCACACATTGTTTAGTCCATTCAAATGCATTGGCCTTCCTCGAGGTTCTGAAGAAGGGAAGTTACTGATGTGGTGATCTCGCAGGGAAACAATTGTGAGCTGAGTCTTCTGGTTAGGCACTGCACCCTTTTTCAAATTTTGGGGTAGCTTCATCTCCATGACCGCAATGATCTTGTTAGGATTTGCTTCTATTCATCTTGAGGTGATCATGAAACCCAAAACTTTCCAGTATATAAGCCACACACACATTTAATTTGATTAAGCTTTATGTTGTACCTTCGGAGAATTCTGAACTCTTTAAACCTTCATGTTTTACCCTATTTGCCTTCCGAACAATTTGTCTGCCATCCTTTGATATTGTTGGTCTACGGTTGTAAGCCCTAAGGGTATCAGTTTGTAACAGAACAAAGTTCCCCTCTGGGATGAAGTCAAATCAATCCTTGACATATCCGGGTATATCCAAGCAGAGACATCTTCATTATTCCGCAGGAATATGGTAGTTTCCTCCCTGAATCTTTGCCTTCATCAAACTTTCAACCTAGTCTCCAACCCCACCATTGAGTGAAATTAGCTCGTCTTCCTCAATGGAGTCAGTCCAGTTTTCTCTTAGATCATCTCTGACATTGAGATCACATTTTGTAGTCATGTCTATCTTATGCGACTCTCTTGTCTTGAGCAATCTGTAGGTTTTTGATAAGTTTAGGATCTATTGAATTGTAGCTCTCACTATGATTCTTGGTTTTACTCACTTCCCTTGTGTACTAGAGAGTTGGAACTTCATCTTGAGACAAAACAGCCCTGATGATGCCTTGACGACCTTCCCCCTAGAATTACATTCGAAACAAAAGGCACATTGGCAACACAAGAAAGTTCACCTTCTTAATTGTCACTTCTATAATGAATCTTATCAGTTGAATGTCCCCTGAATCTGGTATATGGCTTCATAAGGTCTAGGTTGAACTTTTGTCACTCCATCTTTTAGAAGTAACCATAGAACAAGATATTTGCAGAACTACTTTTATCTGAGGTTTTAAATATTAAAATATTTGCAGAACTACTTGTATCCAAGTTTTGAAATATTGCCCGATTCTGATACATTTTACTACTATTTTATAGGGATTTGCCCTACTTGTGGCCTACATGCGATGATATTGATGCAATACCAAACTGATATCAACAAATATTGGAAATTGCTTTTGCTTTAATTTGAGTTGTTTTTACCCAAAATTTTAAACAAGGAAGATGAATTGCAGCTGATTCTTCTTCTCCCTCCCTGACAAACTGTGGCACACTGACAAATCATGCATGTCTTCTTTTAGTGTCTATTACCCTTTCTAAGGTGTAAATCAACCATATTCCTGATGCTATCAATTTAGTCAACCCACACGCTCGCGCCCCCCGCACACAGAGGGAGAGAGATGAAAAATGAATTGCAAATGATTCTCCTTCTCAAGCCTTGAACAATCTCCGCCATCATGACAAATCACGGACACCTAATTATTCAAAGGCTCTTTCAGTGTCCATTATGTCTTTTAGTGGCCATTACCTTTTTTAATGAATTAAAGCTGGAATTTAGAGGTTCTAAGTACTAAATCAACCCAATTTGCGAAGCTACTAATTTAGCCAACTCATTGAGAGAGAGATTTGCTGAAAGATGAATTACAGCTAATTCTCCATCTCATGCCCTGACAATCTCCACCATCCTACCACTGATAAATGAAGCATGTCTAATTATTCATGTGATGTGAAACGGTGCGTGCGTGCCATGTAGGGAACCAGTGATATAATCAAACTCGTCACGTTGCACCAAATAAAACGATCTTCGGTAGGAAAGCAATTAAAAACTAATAATGTTGCAAATGGATCAAATAAGATATGAGCGTAGTGTTGCATATTTCTAATCTCAATCGAATTAACAACAATACCTATATTATGCATGATAAGTTCTAAAGCCAATATCAAAGCTAAGCAATCACAATTTACAGATTCACACATCTCACGATATAGGGGATAACATGGAATAAGGATAATACTTTAGAGATGATTTAACTAATGCATAATCCAACTAGTAATTAGATTGCGTTGAAATAGACTTACAGACAAAGATTTCGTCATTGTACTCCAAGAGAGGTGAAACCAGTTCAGCTTCAGATTTGTAAGTGTTGGTCAAGTGACAAGGCAGGAATTAGGATACTGCTAGTACTGCTACTGTTCCAGTGCTGCTGTTGTCACTGCTGTAGCTACTGCTATTGCATCCGCTGCTGCTGTTGCTATTGCTTCCGTTGCTGCAGTTGCGCTGCTGCTGTGCTGCTGCTGAAGTTGTTGCTGGTTGCTGCTGCTGTTCCTAGTTGCTACTGGAAGAAGAGAGGGAAACCAGAACTAGAACCAGAATAGAACCACAGAGAGAACTAAACATGTAAGAGGGGTAAATTTCAGAGTTCTTCATTGTTTCCATCCAGGAAGAGAGGGGAGGGGAGACAATGGAGGGGCACATGCATAGGAAGAGAGCCAGAGTTCAATTTCATTTCATTTATCCATCAATACAAGTACATAAGCATGCCTCATATAGGTTACAAGTTACAACTACCCACTACATAATCTAATAACTACCCATTATACAATCTAATAACTACCCACTACCATCACTCACACACAACTGAAATTCATGCAAATACAAAAGAAAATACAAGTAAATACAACAAGAAATACACTGACATACAAATAAAAGTTAAGGCTCAGATGTTCTCATCAATTCTCCCCAGATGGGAGAACTCGACCCCGTCGAGTCAACTGCAGAGCTGCTCTCTTACTGCTGTAAGTTTATTTCCTGCATTTCAGATTACTAGTCAAGCAACATCATATATTCATCATCTAAAATGTTATCAATTTTCTCTACTGTATAAGATGAATATCTAGAAGTGAAGAAGTGAACGACTCTCAAAAATTGGCTCAGGATAAGGCTCATCAACCAGTGGGTTGTTTATGAATTATAAAGTCATTGTAAATCACTTAATCTTCAATATTGAAAATAGAACTGATGCCAAATCTATAACATAAGTACTGTAATTTAATTCTTTAGGATTTTGAAAAGTCCAGCACTTACAGGCATGCAAATCTCTAACAGTTTCGTAGGGAAATCATTTCGGACGAATCCGAATCATCACAAAATTGTCAACACTAAAAGTTTTAAATTTCTTTCCTGATGTTAGATCATAACTTATAGTTAGTATTGCTTGTTCAAATATTTCACTGATTTTTCATGTGTAAAACTTGCATGTGTGTGGCAAAATATGATGCAGACTTAGATGTTTAGGCGTAAAATACAGACTCAGAAACTCTATAATGAAGTGCAGTAGAGAACTTAACTTAGTGTCTATCATTACTAAAAGAGTTTTCCCAAAAGATAGCGAGTGAACTTTGACTCTCTATTGGATATTAAAGTTTTAGGCACTTGGTTCAGTAGTCATCAATATACACGACCTCGATCAAAAGGGATTGTCAAGCGAATCATCCTAACTGTGTGTGACAATTTACCTGTTATTTTAATGACGTCAAGTGAGATCCTAACAGGTAAAGTTTGAAGGATAGCACATCTAAGTTTAACTGTAATGGCAGAAAAGTTTATGATATGTAGAACATTAGTTTCTTCCATAACGGTACCCTTCAAATCTTTGGCTATAGATTGACCATAGATGGTAAAATTCCTGATCTGTCCTACATCCTTTGTCACTATATAGTTCCAAAACTTGTCCTTATAGATATGGATGTTTATTGGGATAAGGAATTGTGGTTTGCCCTCTAGTGACAACTCATGAACCTGCTTTTCAAATTCAGTTTTCTCGGTAGGATTCAACCTAAGGTGTGGCAAGTCGGGAGGCTAGCTTCTGGTGTTAAGTCAACAACATGTTGGATATCACGTGTCGGTGGTAGCTTGTGCAGGAGGTTTTCAGACAAGACAACATCAAACTCCATAGTTATAGGGGTGACTTCGGAGAGAAACATAGTATTGTCTTCAGGAAAGACATCAGTAAACTCGGTAGGCACGCACTAGGATCACCTCGAGAGGACTCGAAGTACTAGATTTCTCAATGTCATCACCCTGGATTTCCTCGTCAGAGACATAGTTTTCAGGTTCTTCCACCTGGTAAATGAATTCTTCAGAGTTATCTGACTCTGTTATAGACAGTTTTCAGTGGCAACCATGAATGGGCTCAATGTTAACAGTAAAGGAGGAAGGTGCTGATGACTAGGGCAGATAACGACACTAGGAGTTGGCAGTAAAGGAGGAAGGGACTCTGAATTTGTAACAAATGGTTTCTTAACTTTAGTTATTATGACTGGCCTTGGACAGTTGACCACAACGTGCTCATAACCCTGACACTTGTTACCTGAATTGCAGGATGATAAGAGGCAGACTCATTACCTGATCCAACCTAGTTATGCAACTCAAATTTCATTTAACCTTTGGAGGATTTTAGAGTTGGTGTCCATATTAGCTGTTTGGGATTCACTAGCCATTTTTTTGTTCTTTTTATATATATTTTATGCAAAAAAAAGAAAAAGAAAGCAACAATTTTCTTTTCTTTTTTAAGAAAATGCCTAAATAAAAGATTTTTTTAACCTAATGCATGGTGTTTCTGCCTAAACCTTGTGCTCTGGTACCAAACTGATGTGAAACAGGGCGTGTGTGCCATGTAGGGAACTAGTGATATAATCAAACTTGTCACGTTTCACAAAATAAAACGATCTTCGGTAGGAAAGCAATTAAAAACTAATAATGTTGCAAATAGATCAAAATAAGATTGTAAGTGTAGTGTTGCATATTAATCTCAATGGAATTAACAACAATACCTATATTATGCAGGATAAGTTCTAAAGTCAATATCAAAGCTAAGCAATCACAATTTACAGATTCACACATCTCACGATATAGGGGATAACATGGAATAAGGATAATACTTTAGAGATGATTTAACTGATGCATAATCCAACTAGTAATTAGATTGCGTTGAAATAGACTTACAGACAAAGAACTCGTCGTTGTACTCCAAGAGAGACGAAACAAATTCAGCTTCGAATTTGTAAGTGTTGGTCAAGTGACAAGGCAGGAATTAGGATACTGCTATTACTGCTACTGTTCCAGTGTTGCTGTAGCTACTGCTAATGCTATTGCTTCTGTTGCTGCCGCTGGCGCTGCTGCTTGCTGCTGGCGCTGCTGCTTGCTTCTGCTGCTGTGCTGCTGATGGTTGCTGTTGCTAGTTGCTGCTGGAAGAAGAGAGGGAAACCAGAACTAGAACTAAAACAGAACCACAGAGAGAACTAAACATGTAAGAGGGTAAATTTCAGATTTCTTCATTGTTTTCATCCAGGAAAAGAAGAGAGGGGAGACAACGGAGGGGCACAGGCATAGGAAGAGAGCCAGAGTTCAATTTCATTTCATTCATCCATCCATACAAGTACACAAGCATGCCTCATATAGGCTACAAGTTACAACTACCACACAACTACCCACTACGTAATCTAATCACTACCCATTACACAATCTAATAACTACCCACTACCAGCACTCACACACAACTGAAATACATGCAAATATAAAAAAAATATAAGTAAATATAGTAAGAAATACACTGAAATACAAATAAAAATTAAGGCTCAGATGTTCTCATCATCAGGCCCTCTTTCAGTGTAGAGTACTCTTTTAGTGTCCATTACTCTTTATAATGAATTAAAGCTGGAAGTTAAAGCTTCTAAGCTGTAAATCAACCTTATTCATATTGCTATCAATTTAGTCAACTTATTGAGAGATAGATTAGCTGAAAGAATATTTGACAAAACGGCTGAATTTGCTAGAATCTAAGCTTTATCAATACATCCAACACCCTGTGCTAGTCAGTTTGAATTTTTTGGCTGCCTCGATATCTCGAAGATAATTGGTGAGACAGCTGAAAGGAAATGGCTATAGTGCTATGTGAATTTTTTAATATGTGATGTGAGAAATATGGGGTCGTCTTTCAATACGATTCATGTACCTTATCACAAAAGTCAACCTTGGAAGCTATGATTTATATATATACATGTCTTGCCTAATTGGTTTGTACAGGATTTCAATATGATCCAAAGTATCCAAAGTCCAAACACAAGTCCCTTTTTGGTCCCTTATCTTGACCCGTCAACCGTAGTGTTGATGTTATTTTTTTTTCTTTGAAAGGTAAAGGCTTACACACCTCACACTAATTACCCAAGCCCAAGTCCCCATTCGTGAACTGCGGGAATCAAAATTGGAACCTCGTGCATGGGAGGGAGGGGCGGGATAACCCAAATTTTCATCGAATGCTTAGACGAATAACTAGCAAAATATTGTGAAGTATTTGATCAACTTCCACCCTTAGGCCCTGACATATAGTCATCCCTATGTGTCATAGAAGTGTATGTAAAGCAAACATGAAAATGCTTGGGATTGGTTTCTAAAATGTGGAAACCAATAAGTTCTTTAGCATCGCAAGAGCATTACAAGGAACAACTTGATATCTTATCCTTAGCTAAATGTTTGTATCTGGTTAGTGTTAAAAGTCTTTGACTATAATAGTTACCTTTTAAGAGTCATATTGTAGTTACCATATTAGGAATCATATTTCTATATGCTGCTAGGAGTCATGTTTCTATATGTTATTAGGAGTTATACTCATATTATGAGAAGTAATTATATTAAGATTAGAGATTTTCTTATTATGTAAATGTGATGCCTATATATTTGGGACATTATCCACATCAATAATAATATGAAATTCTCTTCTAAAATCCTGACATGACATTAGAGCAAAAATTCTAACCCTACCTTCGTCTTCATAAATCCTAACCCTAGTTTTTCTTGCTTTCGCCAAATAAATATTTGTTCATGTGAACATATTGCGGGTACTGTTCATCATGAACAGTGTCGTGAGCAGTACGAGGTACTGTTCATCTAAAAAACCTCAAACGGACGCATCTCTCTCCATCATCTCCTTGCTAATTGATCTCCATCCTGCTACGATCATCACAAACCTTAGCTGACATCAATTCTACATCATCCAAAGTCCTTTGCTCCTTCGGTCGACTGGGATTTTGATTCCCAATCACCTCTATAGCTCTCCTTGCCACTTTCTGGTGCTTTTCCCATTGCCTCAATATCGCCTCTGATCATCTCCAATCATCTCCACAACAACAACTGTAGTGTCTATGGTCTATTTTATCTACTATCGAGACTTTTGTTGCTTCTTATCGTCTCTGCTGAGTCAACTATAATCATCTATTGATCGTATTGCGCCATCTACGCTGATTTTTATTGCCAACCTCAAGGGAAAAAATTATTTGCTTATGACAAAGTATGTGCTTGTGTTTCTTGGTATTTACTCGACTGACTTTGAGAAATCTCTCAAAATCTCATCTTTTATTGAGTATTAAGTTTGAAGATCTCTCAAAATTTTTTTCTGCTGGCTGACTTTGAGGATCTCCCAAAACTCTTTGCTGAGCTTGAGGATCTCCAAAAACTCCATTTCTACTGAGTTTGAAAAACTCTAAAATTCTAACTATATACAAATATTCTGCAGTCTTCTCATTTTAATTGACAACTTCAACATCGACATCAATGCTACAGTATCGTGAAATCAGTATTGTCTTGGTCAATGTTACATCATGGAATAACAGTGTGACATCGAATCAATAGTGTGAAAACTTTATTTAGGATATATTTTACTAGTGTTTGTAACAAGCTGGGCATGATTGATATCTATTCTCAAATTTGATGGAGTGCTAAATTCTTTGATTATTATAGTTATTTATTAAGAGGCATATTGTACTTACCATATTAGGAGTCATGTTTCTATATGTTAGGAGTTTTACTTATATTATGAGAAGTAATTATATTAGGATTAGATGTTTTCTATATGTGATGCCTATATATTAGGGGCATTGCCCACATCAATAATAATAATAATAAAATCTCTTCTAAAATTATGCCACTAAGTTTTTTATTATTATATATATATTAATAAAGTCTCTACCCTTTACCAATGAGCCATGCCTCATTGGCGATTACCTTTTTCTTTAGTTATGAAGTTGGTTTTGTTGAAAAGATAGGGTTACCATTTCTTCGTATGCACACCTGATGCAACCTATTTTATTACTTCCTAGTTCATCAATTTTGACTTTTCAAGGTGCTCTGCCCAAATTTACTACGACAAAACATTGACAGCGACTTCCAAGAGACTTCTAAAATTCTCGTGGACCATGGTCTAGGGCTTCCATGCAATGTGACATGGGTTACATATGAAAAGCACTGTATCAATGCATCTCAGGTGGTTCCAATATCATTATTAACCCATCATAAGTTAAAATGTGACACTATTATCTCTCAAGCATCATAGTCTTATCAAGAAATTTAAAGGCCAAAAATCAAGAATTCATTTTTAGAAGAACATATGCCAGCGTGTCGTTGTGGCTTATGTTTGAGAAAACAAGTTAAATTAGATCATACATGTATTTATATCTCTGCTTTTATAACTAGAGGATGTGGTTGTAGCCGGTCGTGCGCGATCGACTATTGTCCTCTATTTTTTCTTTCGGTCAAACATGTGGGTGCCACAATTTCTGTACATGGCAAGAAAAGCGCAGAGCCCACGCATTCTGTAGTGTGGGTCTCGTAGCTTAGGCCCATGTGCAGCTAAAGTGGCCCAAAACATTTACCAATGATGAAAAATAATGAAAATGTTGACGCCATAATTAAATTTAAATTTTGATTAAACTTAAGTAAGTGTTGCAGAGAGGGTATCATATCACAGTGGACCCCCTGAATATTATTTCTATAAACAGATTCCATCTGCATTTATCATGTAAGTCCAAACAAGTATCAAATTTATTCCATAAGATTTTTATGAAACATAACCATAGTTGTTAAAATTAACCCTCACATGATGACACGTGTCCAAGCAATCAGGAGACTCCGTCATTTCATATCCTCCCGGAGCTTGCTTTGTCCACGCTGAAGTTGCTCTTTGTCTCGATGATACTTCTGTTCCGGTAGTTCCGATACTCCAAGTCAACTCGAAGCTCCCTCCGCTACGAAGACTTCAATTCACGCAACACAGTCACGGCAACATATCATCCCTGATCTCTATCGACAGTTACACAATCTAAATCTTCCCCATGTTCCTAACATGTAACACCCTCTATCGTGGGCAGTTATGGACAGTGATGGATTTTCCTGGATGCAATCCCCACAATCAAGCATTCGTAATGGCGGTTGTTACAACGAATCAACACGTGTAGATCGTGCAATTATAAAGATCACGCCCGTACAATCTGCCGCTATGCACATAGATCAGAATTATAAATATACCTCCTCCAACAAGAGGGAGGACTTTTGGATCCCTTTTCTTCCAGCTAAGCCCAGCACTAGGACTCGGGCAAACAATTTTTGTAATTCCTGTAACCTGTAAATTATTGTAAATTCTCATTCTCCCTGTGGTTTTTTCCGATTGAGAGTTTTCACGTAAAAATTCTCTTTTTTTGCTATGCATTATCTTATCTCACATACACATATACCTCACTCCTTAATCTCGCTTGTGGTGTGGATCAACTGTCCAATTGCTCGTGACGGAAAATCTCCACCACAAACTGGTGCTTTCATTGAGATCTGAGTCCTAATACTTAGGTTTCTCCCCTACCTAACACTCCCTCAAAAATCCTTCAAAAGCCATGGCCCCGAAAAGGCAACCGGCACGGGCAACGGGAGCACCTCCAAAGGCAAATTCATTGCCACCGTTGGGAGCATCGTTTCCCAGAGTGGCCTCAACCTCAGGCCCATCGTGGAAGAGTCTGTCTCCGCACCTTTGCAGGGGGCAGTCGGAGACACCTACCGGCTGTACAAACATCTGATGTAGTACAACATCACCCATTGGAGGAGGTCTTGTACCGAACCCAACCGTATATCCAGTTGGAGGAAGCAATAAAAGCTTCACTAACTAGTCTTGATCGATGGGAAGCCGTGCACATAAACGTGTACTTTGAAATCAGAGTGTGTACTTGTGGTGCTTTGGCTTTCTCGATACTACCGCTATAATATAGTGGTTATGCGGGTCGAACCCACATGGACGGGAGTCGATAGAAGCTTTACCAGTGATTCACGGAACATGTTAATGAGTTTTTTGCTTCAAAAGAATTTAAAAGGGAAAGAAAACAAAATAAGTAGAAGAGGGAGAAGAAGAATATGAAAACATAGTAAAGTGATTGAAAAAGTGATTTTGAAAACAAAAACAAAAGAGAATAGAACCCATGGATTACTTACTACTAATCCATCCTAGTAACGATAATAACCTCTTATGGTGATTAGTGCCTCAAGATATCATTGGCGACTATAGGCCTGACTTCAAAAAGCTTTTCAAACATGACCTATAAGAAGTGGTTAGTATTTTAACTTAGCAAGCAAGGTGCAATCTACAAATAAATCATCAAAACCACAAGAGAGCAAGTATGAAATATAGTAGGGTTTGCAAGTTAGCTTGTTAGCAAGTTAAGAGTTAGAGACCCTTCATCATAAGCCATCAATGGCTCTTGCAAGAGCAAAGCCTAGATTCATGTAGGTCATAATCAACTAAGTTTAGTATATTAGTGAGTTAGTAGTAAGATCACCATGGAGAGAAAATGAGATAACCATATATCAAGAAACAATGAAGAGAAAGGAGGTATTTTGTATTAGATTGTCACTCTCTTTTACAGAAATCTCTCTTTTTCTCATGAATCTATCTCTATCTAAATCCTAATCTATGAAGAGAAAGAAAATGCAAAGAAAATAAAAGAGAATCTTAAACTAAACTAGAAGGAGAGGAAACCCTATCTACTGCTCTCCTCCGATTTCTGGCTCTATCAAGCAGTATTTATAGGCAGAGGGGATTGGGGATTGAAAAGACGATGCCACACGTCGATGATCAGGGCCAGTGGCCTTGATCTTTTAGTTATAGGTTCTCCCAGGCTCCCAGCTTTGAGAAGCTTTCATATACTGATATTTTCTTGTATTTTGCCCTGTATTTTCTGCAGATAAGGTCTTTAGTTCAGGATCCGATGTATCTTCTAGAAGCTTTTTGACTTAGCCTTCAAGGAAAGTTGATTATTACCCGAAAATGGTCTATTAAGCTTATAATCCCCATTTTGCCCTTATCCAATGTAATCTGCACACGAGACCGAAAATTGATTAATAGCAGTGTTTTATTTGTAAATCGAGTAAGGAAATATGATAATGATATACTGAGTTGATGACTAATAACACTCTCACACTTATCTTTTGCTCATCCCTAAGCAAAACAAGAGAAATTAAAACTAAACTAAGAAAGTTATTATACCACTTTCACAGGTGACGTGGTTGGACTGAGCATATGCATCAAGCCTTTAAACCTCTAGGTTTTTCCTAGAGGAAGAGTTATAGTCTCATGAAGTTTTTCAGTTGGATTACACTCACAAAATCCAAAAAGAAAGAAAATAAATGTTAGTATTTTTTAAAACACATTTTGATAAGGAGAAAATTTTCGAAATATTTTTCCAAAAATTCAAGCATTCAAAGGTTATAAGTTCACCAAAATTTATCCGTCCTTAAACTTAGTCATATGCAAGATCTTATCATCAATCAAGGTAAGAAATCAAAATTGAATTGATTATTAGATCTCTCATAAAACTCTAGATTGATATGCACTTTGTGATAGTGTAGATTTTTGAGATTTCAACTTAACCATCAAGTCATTTATTTATATGTTTTTCTTTTAGTTTTCTTAGGCTTTCTAATTTACTCGAGTAGTGAGCCTTTAGCCGGTGACTCCCAGACCAGACAGTTTTAGGGCACCAGATGAGAAAACATTCCTCGCGCCAAGGACTCGAGTGAACAAAGTCACAAAAGTAAGATTATATTTGTTTTAACCACTGTTATGCGTGAATAATCATGCTTTCTGAGGCATAATTATCCAGCTTTAATAAGTAATTTTCTTATTCATCATTTTTTTATATATAGCATTTCAAGTCTTTGTTTTAATCCCAAAAATGTGTTAAGTGTATACATATTTCTCTAAGGCAAAAATTTCAAGATTAAGTCATCTTTCTAACTTTTCTTATCCTAAAATTTTAGACAAGATTCATTATTTTGACTAGGTTTAAGAAGTCATAATTGTGGGTTTCCTAATTCCTAAGGTCAACTTAATTTTCTTAAAAATAGATTAAAACTTTTTCTCTTGTTTCAAATAGTTTGTAAAATGAAAAGAAAAAGATCTATACAAAAGAGAAAAATCCTAAAAGAAAGAAAAAGAAAGAAGAAATTCTAAAAAATCTAAGTTAGTCAAACCCTCCACACCTATTTCATGCATCGTGAATATATATATGCATGAAAATAGAGAGGGAAGGAAAATTCACCTCAGGATGGTGGTTCTGGTGGAGGTCTAATTGGTGCAAACCTTGCTGCCCAATTTAGTGGATGTGGAGTTCGCTTGAACTCACCATTAACCAATCCCTTAATAACCAATAGTTGAATGTGAACGTGGAAGATTATATTTTGAAAATTATCCCCTTTTAACTTGCGATTTTGAAAAATCATCTCTGAATTATTTTGTTCTTGACCTTTATCCAAAAATTGAATGTGATTTTGGAAGATGATTGATTTGGGCTTAAAAGGTACATGAACCAATACTGACTCAGGGATTTGATTCAAATCAAGTAAAGATTCTGGAGTCGAAATTGGTTCAAGAATTGGATCCAAACAAAAAAAAAATTAAGGTTCATACACATTTCCCATCAACGAAATGTGATTTTGAATGATTGGTGATTCAATTTCAAGATTTATTGGTACAAGATTCAATACTGACTCGGGAATGTGGTTTAAATCGAGTAAAGATACCGAAGTCAACATTGATTCAAAAAATGAAATTGAATTACCAAATTAAGAATCGGGTTCACTTTCAAGTTCAACTTCATGAAAGTGATAACTTGTTGTCAATGCGGTTCGCAAGACTTTGATTTTGATCAAGTTCAAGTGAGTGTGATGAAATTAAATCTTAGTTTTCAAAACAACATGATTCTTAGGCCAGATCAATAGGGTTAGAGATATCAGGATTGGTCGAAGATTGGTAAGGGAGAGTTTTCTTATTCCTATAAGCAATTGTGTTAACCGATTGACTCATTTGTGCTTCTAGCCTATCGATGGATTGAGTAACAAAATTTTGGGTTTGAATCATATCTTCCATACTCTAAATTCAATCGGTTCTTCTTGAAAAGGTAAAATTTTATTGAAACTGTGAGCCCATCAGATTTAGAAATTGTTGTTCGGACTCAAGTAAGATTTCAATACTCTTTTCCAAATCGACTCGTTTTTCATTTTGTTGAGGTGAAACTTGAAAGGGTGAGTATGAATCTTGGAAATTCTGTATAAATTGGGAGCCATAATGTTTTGAAATTGTTGTTCGGACTCATGCAAGGCTTCTATCCTCTTTTTTAATTTGGATTTTTATTCAATTGGTTGTTCTTGAAAAGGAGTATATGAAGCAAAATTTGAGAAGGATTGTGGACAAGGAGATTGAAAATTTGACTCAGGGGAGGTGTATCCCTACTGACTTCATGAAGAGTTGAGATGATTTTGCCAATTCGGATCATAAGACTGGGGATATGGGTTATATTGAGTCGGATAAAATCAATCCGGCCTATTGTGTTGGGTCATATTGTACAAAGCTGGGTTGGAGATATTTGAGTCAAAAGAAGTCGGGGTGAAAATGGATTCATATTAGAATTGGAAAATTTTTGGTTAAAATCCATTTCACAACAAACAAACACACAAAAAGCAAACAAATAGACAAACAAAAAGAAAAAAAATCAAACAAGCCTATGCTAGGGTTGACCTAGACATATGCGACTCCTAACTGTCGACTGTCCAGGAGAGGGATGTTGCGGTAATTTGACCACAAACTAATCGGTCAGGTAGGGGTAAATTTCAGTGGGAGTAATTTGTGCTGAGCAACGGGCCTAATTACGCTAAACCATTGAATCTTCAAAACTTAACCTTTTAATTCCCAATCCTTAGATACAGATTTGGCAAGAGTCCGATTCTAACAACTTCCTCCCGGGGCCAAATCTCTTAATAAGTCCGAGATGTTTCTAGGGGGCAGCGTCTAGTAAGTTTCATTTAGGCTTGGTTGTATGAGTGAGGAGGTGATTTTTGTGCTAAGGGATAGTAATGACTTTCCCACTTTATGTTATGTTGGAATTTGCCCTTATATTTGATTCGTGCAAGTGTGCAATATAAACAAGAGTAAACACTTAAAGTAAGCAAATCACCTAAATGTTTGTTCTAAACTATATGCAATGCAATTTGTATAATTTGATCCATCACTCAACAACAGAACAAAAACAGTAATATGGAATTAAAATTGATATGTGTCTAAAATGCAATTGTCTAAATCGTTTTCTAATAATTTCAATTACCAATTTTTGTTATTTTTGTTACAGTGTGTAGGCAAACAATCCAGCAAATTAATAGCAGAAACATGCAATATATTGTAACTCCTGAAATCCTACAAAATCAAGAGGCAAGAAGCCAATAGTTTGTTGGGCAAGTTTGCAAGCAAAGACTCCCTGCTTTCTAGAGCAGAGAGCTACAGGTTCAAGGTATGTTCTGCAATGCTTAGTTCCTATAAAAATTTACCTGCACACAAACAGAGAAGAGAATGTTAACAAATTATGAATTAAACCGTTCACATCCTCGGCAATGACGTAAAAAATTTGGTCGATGGGAAATCGTGTACAAAAATATGTAATTTGAAATCAGAGTGAGTTTGTGGTGCTTTGGCTTCCTCGATACTACCGTGATAACATAGTGGCTATGCGGGTCGAATCCACAGGGACGGGAGGCGATGAAAGCTTTACCGGTGATTCACGAAATGTGTTAATGAGTTTTTCATTTCGAAAGAATTTAACAGGAAAAGAAAACAAAACAAGTAGAATAGGGAGAAGTTGAAAACATAGTAAAGTGATTAGAAAAGTTGTTTTGAAAACAAAAACAAAAGAGAATAGAACCCATGAATTACTTACTACTAATCGATCCCACTAACGATACTAACCTCTTATGGTGATTAGTGCCTCAAGATATCATTGGCAACTCATAGGCTTGATTTCAAGAAGCTTTTCAAAGTATGACCCATAAAAAGTGGTTAGTATCCCAACTTAGCAAATAAGGTGCAGTCTATAAATAAATCATCAAAACCACAAGAGAACAAGCATGAAATATGGTAGGATTTGCAAGTTAGTTTATTAGCAAGTTAGGAGTTAGAGACCATCATAAGCCATCAATGGCTTTTGCAAGAGTAAGGCCTATTTGAGACTATTAGATTATGTAGGTATATTAGTGAGTTAGTAGTAAGATCACCATGAAGAGAAAATGTGATAACAATAGATCAAGAAATAATGAAGATTAAAGAGGTATTTATATTAGATCGTCACTCTTTTACAGAAATCTCTCTTTTTCTCATGAATCTATCTTTATCTAAATTTTATTCTATAAAGAGAAAAAATACAAAGAAAATAAAAGAGAAAAATCTTAAACTAAACTAGGAGAAGAAACCCTAGCTATTGCTCTTCTCCTCCGATTTCTGGCTCTATCAAGCAGTATTATGGGCACAGCGGACTGGGGATTGAAGAGATGATGCCAGGCGGCTCAGGGCCAATGGCCCTGATCTTTTGAGGTTCTCTCAGCTTTGAGAAGCTTTCCATATACTAATAGTTTCTTGTATTTTGCCTTGTATTTTCTGCAGGTAAGGTCTTTTAATTCGGGATCCAATGTATCTTCTAGAAGCTCTTTCACTTGGCCTTCAAGAAAACTTGATTAATTACCTGAAAATGGGTTTATTAAGCTCATAATTTTCATTTTGCCCCTATCCAATGTAATCTACACACAAGAAACCGAAAATTGATTAATAGCAGTGTTTTATTCGTAAAGCAGGTAAGAAAATGTGATAACAATATGTTGAGTTAATGACTAATCATCTTTCAACCGTGGCGATGACGGAGAGAACCCGAAGCTACATTACGGAGGACCCACTATCGACTACCCGGGTCGCTGGCAAGGCACTTTCAAGAAGTGTCTGTTCCGGAACCCTCAGGAAAGCCCACTCTGAGCTTACCGAGTGGATGACAGCTTCACCTCACTGAAGCTCTCGATCCAGGACGTCTTCAAGGCCATCAAGGGTCAACCCTAGGTGAAGCGTTCGAACCAAAGCGACATGATCCTTCGTGTCCCGGAGGGAAGGATTACTCTCTTTCCATGATTACAAGGGATCTGGACCTCCCAGTCCTGGTCCCTCCATAAGCATCTCGAAGGTCTTGTCCATCAAGGATATCTTTGGGAATTCGTCTTTACACCCGGAGCCGCGTCCGAGATAGAAAGATAGCAGAGAACTCCATCTCCGACTCGACCGCTACACATGGTCACTCAATACAAAGCGGTTGACTAACACCAACCCTATAAATGAGAAGAGGAAAATTCCTCTAGCAAATAATACGCATTGTATCTCATTCTACTTTCTTATATTTTATTAAAATCATTTAATAGTATTACATTTCGATCCTTAATCACTTCCCTACATCCTTCTCATAATCCGTGGAACCTGCTCATCGGCTCTTATGTGGCCAACTTATGAGCTCCTTTCCGGGGACATGTGCTTGTATGTCCAAGGAATTCCCCCACTGGGGATTGACAACATCTGCATTCGCCTTCGGGCTCTCTGGCTCAACCCTGATTGGGGAACGGTCGCTCGAACGGCTCCTCCCTAATCAGGCCACTGCCACTGCCGATCTAACTCCGTAGCTGAGGGTTCCCCCTCACTCAGAGACCTTTATCTTTATGTTCCGAGGAGGGAAGCCCCCACTCGAGAACAATAATACAAGCATCTGCGGCAGGCTCATCCCAGATTGGGCAACTGCCCTCCTAGAAGGCTCATTCCCAGTCAGGCAACTGCCACCCTCAAGGCTCATCTCCGGTTGGGTAACTACTGTCCAAAAAGTTCATCCCCAACTAGACAACTATCAGGCTCATCCCCAATCGGGCAACTGCTGTCCGGAAGGTTCATCCCCAATTGGGCTACTGCTTTCGTGTTCCGAGCAGGGAAGCCCCCACTCGAGAATCATAGCACAAACATTTATCTCTGGGTTCCTAAAGCTCATCCTCAATTGGGCAATTACCCTCTGGGAGACTCATCTCCAATTAAGCAATTGCTTGCTCAGCTCCTAGCTGAGGGCACTCCTCACTCGGAATCCTCTGCTTGTGTGTTCTGAGATGGAAGGTTCCCACTCGAGAACGGTAAATTCAAACACCTGCCTCCAGGCTCTCCTTGGCTCGACCCCTCCAAATCGGGCAACCATCCAAACGAACAAGTCCACCTCTAGAGCGAAGGTTCTAACTTCACTCGGAATTCAATATTTGTACGCTCAGAGATGTAGACACCATCCGGAGACAGTATCACAGACATCGCATTCTTGCCATTCGGAAGTCAGGCTTTCAAAAGGGTATGATCATTCTACAATCCAAACAAGGCAAGATATAAACACGGCTCAGTCATTTCTATTATGAAATAAATGTCATTACATTTCATTAAGTTTCATTATGTTGTTATATCTGACAAATATAATACATGAAATTCGTTTGCATCTCTGTGTTTACACTTTTGAAAAGAAATATAAGAGATCCGAAAACTTATTCCATCACAGTGGCCAGATTCTCGATACAAGAACAACAAAGATTTGTTCATCGGAGGAGATATCCCTAAAGCAGTCAACTGCCATGGCTCCTGAGCAGGCAATCATAGGTCTTGACAGCAGCTCACACGCCTTCAAGGCAGCCAAGCCAGCATCGCTCACCGCGATGATCCCCAAGAAGCTCTCCAAGAGCTAGGCAGCAACGTCCGACCAGACGGACTCCGGCAAAACACCCTAGAAGGAGAAAGCAGCACTTCTCCACTTCGGTATTTTAAGAGGTTCAGGTTCCGGGGTGAGGGCAATTCACCAGCACATCCGACCGAAGAGCTCCCTTTCTACCTTTCTCGTGTGCCCAATATGAAGGGAGGGTCGGATCCCAAAGATCGATCCTCACCCTCGAAAAAAAGAGCGACTTAGAACTAGATCATCGACTCCAATCGAAGCGCGCCACCAAGAAATCGCCTCCGGCGGCGAAGCTCTGTATCAATGCTTGATGTATTATAACAAGCTCATCACAATGACTGACATATTGCGCAACCAGACTCCCGAACAGTGGGAGCTCAACTACGATTTTCCTTTCCCTTTTCTTTATGCATTTGATAAAGATGAAAGAAGGATGCATGGTGACCCAGCAAAGCAAAAATGTGGGAATACATAATTTTTTCAGAGGATGGCAGAGTATACTTTCACCCAGAGGATTCAGCCTATTTATGGATGGAGGGAGAGGAGTCAAGCCGACTCCAATTCAAAATTCCAACCCATGAAAAATTGGTTCACATCCAAGATTTTCGGTTAACCGATGAGGCATAATATCAATTGCCACAGTCACACATCTCATCATCATGGCGCCAGGATCCGAAGAGGCGTCAGTTACAAATTTCAAGAACTCTCCATCGGCATGACAGGTGTCAGCTAGCCGCGCAATCTCCAAGTCAATTCAAACGATCCGCATTTAATTTCAAAATCCTCCTCTGCCCATAAGCATCAAGACGAAAAGATCTCATACCAACTCTGCTCTTTTGACTTCTCTTCTGCAGGCTCTGACAAGCGAAAGAGGGGGCATCTGTAGTGGTAAAAAATTGACCCTCAACAGGATGACACCACGTGACCAAGCAATCAGGAGACTATGTCATTCTATATCCTCTCGTAGCCAGTTCGGCCCACGCTGAAGTCGCTTTTCGTCCTTAGGATACTTCCTTCCCAGTAGTTCTGGTACCCCAAGTTAACCCGTAGATCCCTGCGCTACGAAGACTTCAATTTCACGCAACACAGCCACGACAATGATCACCCTTGATCTCCTCCAACAGTACGCAGCCTAAATCTTCCCTTACGTTCTTAACATGTAACGCCCTTCATCGTGGGCAGTTATGGACAGAGGCGGATTTCCCTGCATGCGATCTCAACAATCAAGCGCCTATAATCGCGACCGTTACAATGAATCAACATGTGCAGATCGTGCACTTATGAAGATCACACCTGTACAATCTGCTTCTATGCACACAGATCAAAAGCATAAATATGCCTCTTTCTCCAACGAGGGAGGACTTTTGGGTCTTTTTTCTTTCAGCTAAGCTCAGCACTAAAACTCGGGCAAACAATTCTTGTAATTTCTGTAATCTGCGAATTATAGTAAATTCTCTTCCTCTCTGTGATTTTTCCCGATTAAGAGTTTTCACGTAAATTTTTTATGTCTCTTTTTTGTGTTGTGCATTATCTTATCTCACATACACACACGCCACTCCCTAATCTCATTTGTGGTGTGAATCGACCGTCCTATCGCTCGTGGCGAAAAATCTCACCGCAATAACATATTAAATTAGGAATAGAAAATTGTTTTCTAAAAATGAAAATGCGAGCTACACACTTGGGAAGTGGAGGTTTAGAAAAACACTACATATTTATCAAATTAATAAAAAAAAAAATCTATAAGTTGGTAAACAAAAGTTTAAGTTTTATTCATAAAATTCTATACAATTAAAAATTAGATTTTTATAAACTCAACGCTCTAGATAAATTCATATTTTTCAATTAATAAACAATTTATAAGTTGGAGAACAAATTACATGTGCATCTTTCATGTAAGTCCAAAACAAATATTAAATTCATTCAATATAATTATTCTGAAACCGAATATGTTAAATCGGGATTGGAAAATTGTTATCTTAAATGAAAAAACTGCCTGCCAAACACTTGAGAAGTGGAGGTTACAAAACTACCCTAGATAAATAAGTACTTATCATTTTTCACGTATAATCATTTATACATTTAAATTTGTGTTCTTTTTTAAATATAATTTTACTAAAAATCATTTATTAAAATTGTTTCTTTGCGTAATAAGTTTCTTCATGATTAAAATTCAAATATTCTCGCTAAGATAGCTTGAATTTAGCAACATATATGATTGTCTATACATGATTGTCCATGTCTGACTTATTTCTTGGTTGACTCACACATAACACAAGTGGTGAGAGTTCTGCATGCATGGCGGCACAGATCAGAGAGAGACAAATCAGTTTCACGCGGATAATTTGAAAGGAAAAAAATTAAGAAATTTTGCCATAAATACCACACAATAGTGTGAAATTTCAAGAATGCATAATTAAAAAAAAAAATTGTGCGCGCGCGAGTGCGTGTGTGTCTAAACGTCTTATTTTACAGTTCTATGTACATATCAATTTGAAAAATTAATTTTTTTGTCATCAACTAGCTGTAATGTATTCTGCATGACCTTTTCACGTCATAGCATGTGCCAAAATTATAGTTAAGGAAATAACCATGGAACTAATTATTATCTAACCTTGCTTCTATCCTTCTTCAGTCATGTTTTTCTGTAAATCTGTCAGTGGAAGTTTCAGGATAGTTTTACTAAGGTTTAAAATTGGGTGATCGAACTCTGGGCGTGGTTCGCAAAATTTGATCTTCAAGTGTCTCTCTTAATATCTATTATTCAGTAGACATGTCATAAATTGTTTCATTGTCGTTGTGGCGAACTTTTGCAGGGGTGGGGACTGGAAAACTGGAGGGAGTTGCCACCTGGAGACGCTTCCTGAGTTAGGATCTTCACCGTTACCGCAGAAGGCATGGGCCCATTTTTTGGATCCATTCAGAAATATGACACTCCCAAGACATCCCCATGGTCCAATAGTAGACATTGATGTTCTAAACGTGTCCCAGATGACGGCCCGGAGGAGGGATGGGCATCTTTCTCTATATTACCTTGGCCCATCTGGCCCGGCCCCGCTTCACAGGCAAGATTGTAGTCATTGGTGCTTGCCTGGTGTCCCTGATATTTGGAATGAGCTTCTATATGCATTCTTCCTAAGATCTCTACGCCGCCGAAATATTTCAATCCATCAGAACGCATCCAGAATGAGCTGAGAGCAACTACACTAAATGAATGCTAGAGGCACTGCAACGTGTTCAAGGATCTGATCTTTCTTGGAATTTACGACCTTCATGTTTCTGCTCGTATTGCAATTTTCTTCCTTGAAGAAAGTATAGATGGAACGAGGTGGTATACTAATCCCATGTCGGCATATTCCGTGCTGAAGGGCTACAAACAGCAAGCAAAATATGGCAGTCGGTAAGCATACCCATGTAAATACACAGTTGCAGCCTGTCAGTTCTAGTGAACAGTGAGATATAACTAGGTGCACATGCAATTAAAATCAACACCTGTTCAATAGTTTGTATTGGTTCTCAGCAAATGAACCATACTTTGTACTAACTCACAGACTAGTGTGAACTTTTAACAGTTAGCATGCCTGAAGAATGCCCGAGATATAAAGAAAATAGGGAAAATTGTCTTTAGGCCCTTGGGCTGAAAAAGTCCTCATAGTTTGAGACGCAGTGAAAAGCCTCTTGACTCAGTTTGTTGTGTGTGCAGGTTGGTCCTAGTTCACACCACATGTTATCTTTTATTTTCAAATTGCCCCTATTGCTCTTGCTTAGTTGGCTCTATCTGATGTGTTATATTTTTGTCTTTTGTCTTTTTGATGGAAGATGAGAGTGATAATAGCGGTGTGAAGGCTATATTTTTGTCCACTCTTTTCATATTTTTGTTCACCTCATGATGGATATTTTTTTTGCACGGATAATTTTGTTTAGAGATAATTTGTTTGGTGGATTTTTTTTTTTTTTTTTTTTTTGCATTCTCATTTTTTTACACCTCAAGGTGGATAAATTTTTTTTATTGATAATTTTTTAGAGAATTTTTTTTTTACATTGATGTTATATTTTTGTCTACCTTCAATGGATGCTAAATGCGCATTATTTTTTCCTAGGTATTTGTCATTAGCAATTTATTCATAATTAGAAAATTATTCATAACATAAAAATATTTATTTATTTATTTTTAACTCATAAATTTTGTTCACTTCTAATATTATGTTTATGTTCTCAAAATTTGTCCACCTTCTCAAAAAAATTGTCCATCTTCTTTAATATTTTGTTCACCTTGCCAAATATTCTGTCTCACCTTGCCAAATATTCTGTTGTAAAGATATTTAGAATGTTCACCAAATGAAGATTGATATGGTGATGTTTGATGGCACAAGCAATTTTGTATTGTAGAGATGTAAAGTAACGGTTACGTTGAATGTATAAAATTTGGATGATACTCTTGAGCATTAAGAGAGAGCGGCAGAAGTAGATGAGAAGATTTGGAAGAAGACGAATAAGACGGTGTTTAGCGTCATAATTAGAAAATTATTCATAACACGTAAATATTTATTTATTTATCTTTAACTTATAAGTTCCGTACACTTCTAATAATCTGTCTGCGTTCTCAAAATTTTGTCTACCTTCTCAAAAAATTTGTCCACCTTCTTAAATATTTTGTTCACTTTGCCAAAAGTTCTATTCCACCTTTCCAAATATTTTGTCCATTTTCTCTAATATATTGTCAACTTATTCTAATATTTTGTCTGCTTACTCTAGAAAAACTATTTTTAATACTCTGTGGATTTTTTGTACTTGGACATCTTTTCACTGGGACTCAAAGACAATTATCCGTTCAATTTTCTCTCTTTCTGTCGATCTTCTTCAACTTTTATCTACTTTTTTATATTTCAGTCTATCTTGCATTCTTTTTGCCACCATCTTCAATTTTGTCTAATTTTATGTGACAAAATATTAAAATAAGTGGACAAAAAATTAGAGAAAGTGGATAGAATATTTGACAAGGTGGACAGAATATTTAAAAAATGGACAAATATTTTGAGAAGGTGTGGACAGAGTGGGCATAATATTAAACAAAATAAATGGTGAACTAGATTATAATAAACATTCCAAAAAAAACTCTCTGCAAAAAAAATTATTTATAACATATAAATATTTATTTATTTATTTATAACTTATAAATCTGTACACTTCTAATATTCTGTCTACATTCTCGAAACTTTTGTCCACCTTTTCAAAAAAACTGTCCACCTTCCTAAATATTTTGTTCACCTTGCCAAAAAATTTGTTCCACCTTGTCAAATATTCTGTCCATTTTCTCTAATATTTTGTTAACTTATTCAAATATTTTGTCTACATACTCTAGAAAAACTATTTTTAATACTCTAGGGACTTTCTTACATGGGACATCTTTTCACAAGGACTCATAGACAATTATCCTTTCATTTTCTCTCTTTCTGTCAATCTTCTTCAACTTTTGTCTACTTTTTATATTTCTGTCTTTCATTTTTTTGTCCACTTTCGTCAATTTCTGTGTAATTTTATAAATTTTTAAAGTAGGTATAAGAAATATTAGAATAAGTGGATAAAAAATTAGAGAAAGTGGACCAAATATTCGACAAGGTGGATAAAATATTCAAGAAGATGGACAAATGTTTTGAAAAGGTGGACAGAGTGGACATAATAGTAAACAAAATAAATTGGTGAACTAAATTATAATAAACATTTCAAAAAAAAAATCTCTGTAAAAAAAAATTATCAATGCAAAAAAAAATGTCCAACATGAGGTGGACAAAAATATGAAATAGTGGATAAAAATATAGCTTTCAAGTTGTTATCAATCTCATATTCCATGAAAAGGATAAAAGAACAAAAGGACAAAATTAAAAATTACATTCAAAATAAGATTTCTATCGACATACTTAACTTCTATCTACTTTTTTATATTTATGTTTATCTTTTCTTTTTTTTGTCCACTTTTGTCAATTTCTGTCTAATTTTATAAATTTCTAGAGTAGGTAGACAAAATATTAGAATAAATGGACAAAAAAGTGGACATAATATTCGATAAGATGAACAAAATATTAAAAAGGTGGACAAATATTTTGAGAAGTTGGACAAAATATTAAACAAAATAAATTGGTGTACAAGATTATAATATACAATTCAAAAAAAAAATCTCTGCAAAAAAAATTATCAATGCAAAAAAATGTCCAACATGAGGTGGACGAATATAAAAGAGTAGACAAAAATATAACTTTCATGCCACTGTCATCAATCTCATCTTTCACATAAAGAACAAAAGACAAAAAGACAACACATGAGGTAGAGCCAGTTAACAAGGGCAATATAGGCAATGTGAAAATAAAATGTACCATGTGATGGGGACAGGGACCTATACACACAACAAATTGGGTCAAGGGGTTTTTTCATTGCATCTCAAACTATGAGGGTTTTTTCACATGATAGTTTCAGTCCAGAGGCCTAAAGATAATTTTTCCAAGAAAATACCTGGAAGCAGTGTGCATCTGTTTGCAAGATGGTCTAGGGCCAGCCTGCGTCCTTCTCTTGGTCATCAACTAGATGAGAGATGGTTCAGTCCAGCCAGTCTTCTATGATTGCTTTTGGGGCCTACTAACCTGAGATCGAGCAAGATGGGTTATCAAAACCGATCGAAAGAATGTTTTCTCCCGTGATTTATATAGAAACTTTGTCCGTCTGTGCATCCATTCGTCTGTCTTGCTCTACGAGAGAGCGGGCAGCGTCGATCTCCTCTTTCTTCTTCCTCTTTCAGCGCCTCCCTCTTCCCCTCTTCTTTTTTTCTCTCTCCATTATTTTGTCTTCTGATCGATCGGTTGGTTTCTCACTGACAATAGCAGTATACTAGTGTAATGTGACCGAATAATGGGAGCCTATGTGCTCCTGTTGATGTGTCGGTCTTTCCAGCATAATTTTGAGGCACAAATATTTGCACCCACAAAGTTGAATAACACACGTTTTAAATTTTTACACCCACAAATTTGATTAACACCTCCTAATAGTCCATAAATACCCTTAATTTCTGAAATCTTAAGAAAAAAATCAAAATTCCTAAACTACCCCTCCCTAATTCCTAACCTACTCAATTCCTAAACTAGATTTCTCTTCCATCTCTTTCCAGCCATCGCCTTCTCTCTCTCTCTCTCAACTCAAATTTCTTCAAAATTTTGGACTCTCATTGACAATTTCTTTGTGGAAGAGGTCAGATCTCTTCAGAATAAAGGCAAATTCTCAATTCTACAATTCAGATAACTCACTATTCTCTAAATTTTTAACTAATCTCAAAATCTTAATTTTCTTTGATTTTTTTTTGAAATTCATGGGGTTTAAATTGTGTTTAATTGTTGCTAAGGATAATGCAGGTGCTATTCTGTTGAAAACATAGTAAAAATTCCAACAATTTTGATCAAAATTTGTGATTTTTTGGGAAATTTAAGAGTTGGGTTCGGAATCTGTTCGGTCCTGGCAGGCCGAATAGTTTAAGAAATGTTCGGACCACGACGGCCGAATAGGTCTAAAACGTTTTGCCGTCTTTGGCCGAACAAGTTTCTAATGTCCGGCTACAGGTTGACGAACATTAGTACTTTGTTCGGCCTATAGAGGCCGAACATGAGTATTCTGTTTGGTCTTCAAAGGCCGAACATAGATACATTGTTCGGTCTACAGAGGCCGAACAGCAGAGCTTTGTCCGGCCTCTGTTGGCCGAACAGTAGAGCATTTTTCGGCCATCTTTGGCCAAACATTACCCTTAAGTTCGGCCACTGTAGGCCTAACAGAAGTGTTATATTTATGGGGGTTTATGACTAACATGCTCTATGATTATCTACTGCAGACATGAGTGGTGCAGGACCATCTAGATTTTGAAGGTTCACCTAGAGGGGGGTGAATAGGTGATGACTAATCTAATGGTCACTTAATGCCAAATGATGCGGAAGCTAAAAACAATTATGACCTAATAAAAACTTATACACTAAACACCACGTATAACCAAAGAGTGCTGCCGAATTCCCCGTGAAGGGCTCTGGACAAACTCCTCTAGATTCCCCTTGAATGGGTTGAGGTGCCGCGTTGGCTCTCTTGGTTAAATACAAGTGTTAGCAAACAACCCAAGCAAGTATATATATCAATATGAGTACAAGGAATATATCATGCATATAAAGGTAAAGACAAGATAAGTAATGCAAGATATAAACTAGGAGATAGAGAGAGCAATCGCAAACACAAGGATATGTTTCGAGATTCGAGCACACTTGCTCTACATCCCCGCCTTCGACACATGAAGGATTTCCACTATGCAAGATCCCAATGGATCTCTCCTCGGTGCCGCAACACCTACAAGCCCTCGGACTTCCTAGTCCCGTACACACGCAAGCCCCACAAGCTCGCCGAGGCCGCACCTCAAACACGGAGTTCGCACCCGAACTCGAAACAACGCGGACACACACGTCCGCCTCCTCAAAGTACAAGAAATGATCTCTTGGTGATCTAAACACTTTGATCACCAATAAAAACTCTCACTACAACACTCCTGTAAGAATGAATAGCTCAATGGATGCTCAAGTATTGGTGTGAGAAGACAAGGAAAGAGATGGTGGAGGAAAACTCAAAGAATCACTTTAAACACTCTTGGTAAAATCTTCCCTTTAGATAGGAAATATTTGCTCTCTATTTTGTGGAGAAAAACTTCTGAAAAGAGTGGGAAAAACTGGCTCTAAAACAATCTCCAAATCTTATAGAAAACAGCCCCCAAATGACCCTTTATATAGAGTCTGGAAAACTAGCCGTTGGGGCTCTGTCAGAGCTGCCGGTCGACCCGCCCGGTCGACCGCCAACGGTCAGAAATCCGACCGTTGGAGCCATGGTCGACCGCCCGGGTCGACCGAGCCACTGGAGCAAAGAGTCGAACTCTCTGTCAGTCGACCCGTACGGTCGGCCGAGATTTCCAGAGAGCAGAGCTCTCTGGAGCGGTCGACCGGCACGGTCGGCCGTCCTCAGTGCACAAAGGCGTGCACGTCTGTGCACGTCGGTCGACCGAGCCGGTCGACCGACTTCAGGATTAGTCGACTATAAAGGAAGCAAGTCGACTTATCTGAAGCCTGAAACAGTTTTCTGGGATTAAAAAGTTAGTCTTTTTGGCTCAAATAAAATCCCATAAAATACATAAAAAATCTACAAAAATAGTTTTACCAATATACTTTGATATACAAACATGCTTGCACAAAATCAAGGCATGTTATAAAAGATTGGACTATTTTTGTAAGTTGGAAATATTGGCTCAAAAGAAAACTTGTTTTTTCCAAAAAACTTATTTTCCAAAACTCTTCATCAAATACAAAAACAAGATATACTTTAAAGTATAGTGTGTATGGATATGATCCGCTACACAATCAAGATGAAATATCTATGTTTTTGGCATTAAGCATAAACTTGGTTTTGGTTGAAAGATGTAAACATGAATATCAAAAACCAAATAGTATTTTGTCACAAAGAAAAATCTTTTTTAAACTAAAAAATCTTTTATGAAAACAATTCTATCAAGAGTGTGTATATGATACTTGAGCAATCCACCAACTATTCTATCCTTTACATTTTATCTAAAACAAAAACAAAATTTTATACCTAGACACAAGTCTTCATCTTCTTGAAGTCTTCACTTGAAGGCTTCTCATCTTCTTGACTTGGTCCAAGCTTGATCCAAAAGCTCCTTGGATCACACCATGCTAGCTCTAAATCTTGACATTTTATCCTTTGTTGAGCTATGCACCTACTAAGATCTTGATAATGAATCTGTCACTATTTAAACACAAGATCATTAGTAAACATAACTTCATGAGTTGATCATCATCAAAACTAGGGTGATAGGCCTTTGGGCCAACAGATTTTTGACCTAATGCTTCGAGCAGACGTTCTAGACATGCGTCTCCCTCCGATATTCTAGAAATAGGGGAGGTTGAAGAAAATGTTGATATCAAGGAAGAAGTGTATGAAGAGTTGACGGGACCATTTCTGAGTAGTCCTTATGACATTTATCTACGAAGCTTCAAAACACATATAGCAATGGATATTTGGAATCAAAAGGTGATATTTTTTTTGAATAAAATTCTTTTATGCATATTTAGAGAATTTCTCATGATTTTTATTGTGCTCATTTATTTTCTTACATGAGAGAGATCCTCTGAAACCCCTCTGTCACACATCAAAATTGAATGACTGGTCCGTTACAGAACCCAACCGCCACTTCAATAATTACGTTGATCATCTTGGATTACGAGGGTTGGTTGATATTTCATATCGAAATATCAATCGTATATTGGTTTCAGCTTTTGTGGAGAGACGACAGCCTGAAACCAATACTTTTCAATGCCATTCGGAGAGATGACAATAACATTGGAGGATTTTGCCACACTTATTGGCATACCGGTTGTAGGTCGATCCGTCAAACCCCCGATGTGAAAGATGCAACGAAACTACTCATGCGGACACTTGGGGTGACATGGAGAGTTGCAGAAGATGAGTTGGGGATGATACGGGGTACATTTGTTAGATTGGAGTGGCTCCATTCCCGCTTTCTAGTGTTATGGATGCTGACACGGAGGTCCGAATTAAGTGCGTGGTTAGAGCTTATTTTCTTTATCTTGTTAGGTGCACTTTATTTAGTGATGAAAGCGGAACACGAGTTTCTGTTCGTATGTTAGTCTGTTTGAAGACCTGGGTGTTGTTTCAACTTATTCATGGGGCACAGCTACACTGGCATATTTATATAGACAACTTGGGTTTGCTTTCAGAGGTGGCGTTAAGCAAATTGCTAGTTATTTTCCACTGCTAGAGGTATTATTAGTATTTAATACTTATTTTTTTTAAAAAAACTTGTTATGAGTATAAGACTAATAGTAGAGATTTTGAAACAGACATAGATATACGAGCATTTTTATATTATGAGACCCCCACACAATATGGATTACGCGAATGCTCTTCCACGTGCTTGCATGTGGGGGTCGGGTGGATCGACGGAAAAATCATTGGACAAGTTACAAGCAGTACGTGAGTCTCTTGATTACTTGCGAGCAAATGAAGTAAATTAGTTGCTAAACAACTAAATAGTACACATAATTTGGATAACAATTATATTAATGTTAACTTTTTCATATGTAGGTTGTATGGAACCCATATCAAGAATTCAGAGATCATCACCCGTTCCTTGATGTTTCCTTCTTCACTGGATGCATAAAGTTGTTGGCCCAAAGGCCCATCACTCTAGTTTTGATGATGATCAACTCATGTAGTTATGGTACTAATGATCTTGTGTTTAATTAGTTTCAGATTTATGATCAAGATCTTAGTAGGTGTGTAGCTTCAACAAAAGATTTAAAGTCAAGTTTTGGAGCTAGCACGGTTTGATTCAAGAGCTTGTTCATCAAGATCACATCAAGTACTCAAGAGGAGTTTAGCTCGTTGGATCGTGTTTGGACCAAGTCAAGAAGATGAGAAGACTTCAAGTGAAGACTTCAAGAAGAAGGCTTGTGTCTAGGTTTATTTTTATAAGATTTTGTTTTTAGTTAAAATGTAAAGGATAGAATAGTTGGTGGATTGCTTAAGTATATCTTACACACACACACTCTTGATTTAGATAATTTTTTTAAATAATTTCTATTTTGGAAAAATACAAAAGAGTTTTCATTTTTGGAAAATATCGTTTTGGTTTTTGGAATTCAAAGTATATATGTCTTAACCAAAACCATGTTTAGTGCTTATTGTCAAAAACATAGATATTTCATCATGTATGTGTAGTGGATCATATCCATACACTCTATGCTTTCAAAGTGTTTAAAATACTTGTTTTTGTATTTGGAGAAGTTTTGGAAAAACCAATTTTGGAAAAATACAGTTTTTGTTTTTAGCCAAAATTTCTAAGTTACAAAAATAGTTCAAATTGTTTGTAACATGTCTTGATTTTACTCAAACATGTTTGTTTATCAAAGTATAATATTGAAACTATTTTTGTAGAATTTTAGAGATTTTATGGGATTTTATCAAAGTCAAAATGCTAGGTTTTTCAGTCCCTTAACTGACCTGTCTGGCTTCTGTCGGTCGACCAGACCGGTCGACCGAGCTAGGAGTCGGTCGACCGGGACGGTCGACCGACGTGCACAGAACGTGCACGCCAGATCTGCTGGAGGGCCGGTCGACCGACCCGGTCGACCGCAGAGAGCTTCTGCTCTCTGGAAAGCCCCGTCGACCGGGCCGGTCGACCAGCAGAGAACTCTGTTCTCTGTTCCAAGCAGCGGTCGACCGGGCCGGTCGACCGACGCCCCAACGGTCAGAAATCTAACCGTTGGCGGTCAACCGGGCGGTCGACCGACAGGTCAACCTGGCTCCCAACGGCTAGTTTTCTCTAGCCTATAAATATGGGTTTTGGGGCTGTTTTAGATATGTTTTTTCAACTCTTTTAAGAGGTTTTCTCCACTTGTATTTGAGCCAAATACTTCCATTCAAAAGGAGAGTTTATCAAGAGTTTTTCAAAGTGATTTCTTTGAGTTTTTCACCATACATTCCATCCTTGTTTTTTCACAAACACTTGAGCTATCCATTGACATATTCATCCTATAGGAGTGTTATTGTAGGATTGTTTTTAGGTGATCAAAGTGTTGTGATCACCAAAGACTTCATCTTGTGTTTTGAGGAGGCGGACGCATGTGTTCGCGGTGTTTCGAGTTCGTGTGTGAACTCCTTATTTGAGGTGCGGCCTCGGCGAGCTAGTGGGCTTGCGGTGTGTTCTTGAGGGAACAAGAGAGGGATTAGAGAGTCCAAAGAGCTTGTAGGTGTTGCGGCACCGAGTGATCCGGTGGGATCGGATTTTGGTGGAAATTCTTCATAGTGTTGAAGGCGGGGACGTAGAGCAAGTGTGATCGAACCTCGAAACAAATCTCCCGTGTTTGCGATTGCTCTCTCTATCTCTTACTTGTTTTTATATCTTGCATGCTTATATTGCTTTCATCTTTATATGCTAGATATATATATTGTGAGCTAAATTGTTATATGCTTGGGGATTGTTTGCTAACACTTGTATTCAACCAAGAGAGCCAACGTGGCACCTCAACTCTTATTTAGAGGAATCTTGAGGAGTTAGTCCAAAGCCCTTCACGGGGAATCCGGCTACACTCTTGTGTTATACGTGGTGTTTAGTTTAATAAGTTTTTAATTTCGCATTAATTGACCTTTAGATTAGCTCATCACCTATTCACCCCCTCTCTAGGTGATTTACAAATGTGTGTCATCCAGAAAGAGTGTTACGGCAGTTTGGTCGAGTGCAGATTATACCTCCTTCACCATCCCGCCATCTCTTGTAAAAGAGGATACAGTTCGAAGCAGTACAGATTATCCTACAACAGTGTAGATTATTTTTGGGAGAGGCGTCATAGTCATGTATTATGTGAATAGGAAAGGAGCGTGCCAGTGACATATCAGTGGGAATCAATAGATCATTACATGAATTGGTGTCTCCAGATATCTCACCCTATAATTTAAAATCCGGTGTACAGATCCACGGGTGTAGAAAATAAAAACACATGCCACTGACGTTGCACCTAACATCCTTGCTAAGGTATAATATTCAAATAATTTTTTAAAAGTTTACGCTTAAATTTCTCATTTTGATGCATTTCTAATTTTTTTCAGCGTGTTGCTCATGCATTACGGATTTGCGAACCCACACTTCAAAGAGGGGTCATGGGAGAGCACATTATACCTGCTTTGTATAATACCGTCTACAATATGAAGCAAGCACTTGAAGGTGGTGAAGAAGGATATCTGATGAAGGATACCCATGTATATAAACGAAAGAAATTGAACTGTACTGTTTGCATGTATTTGTTTAGTTAAGATGTATAATTATTTGACTTATGTAACTTGAAATATTTAATTGATTTTATGCAAACTACGTATTTTTTTAGACTTTAATTTGTTTTGTTATTTGTGTGATCCATTTTTAGTTCTATGTTGAAGAAAAGTTTGGAAGTTTCAGTCCAACAACTGTCTTACAGTAGTGGAGATCTTTACTTAGCTTGATGAAAATATTTTGATGCATGCAATAAATATTGGGTGCGCTATTGCCAAAGCAAAATCAAAGAATCAGCAGATCACTATACATGTCTTAACTTGGAGTTTCAGCATATTTTCTTTATTCACAATCATAAGTGTGCATGTTCAAAGAATGACATGTTGAGAAAATGAAAATCCAGATGTATAAAATCCAGAATGACATACAAAATTATCTCACTGTTCGGCTGTCAGAGGCCAAACAGTTTATATATTATTCTGCCACTGATAGCCGAACAATGCAATAATGTTTGGCCGTAGACTGCTGAACGTTCTTGGGCAAGGAGATTTTTTTTTTGAAAATTTTCTCCATGTTCGACCTTCGAGGCCGAACATCCTATCTACTGTTCGGTCACTGACAACCGAACAGGGATAACAAGTTCGGTTGTTAACGGTCGAACGTTCTTGGGCAAGTAGGGTTAAAAATCATTTTGGAGTTATTAGTGATCAGGTTTGTGATAAGTTTGAATGTAATGATACAGAGAACCTAAAGAGTGATAGTCACCAATGTCATGTTGATGAAGACTTTGGTGTTAGGGACAACAACGACTCATTTATACTTGAGCAATCAAAATCATCCAGGAGGAAATTCCATAACTTCATGCACCTCGCTCTTCAGAGTTTAGCTACAGCTCGCTTTTCAGAGTTTGACAAATTCCATATCTTCATGCACCTTTTAAACAATATTTCTTTGTTTATAGTTGGGTCTACATGAATCTGTCATTCCATCATTTAGTAAAATACGCTTCCAACTAAAAAATAATAATGTCGAATTTCAAAATTTGAAAAGAAAAAAAAACAAAGTACTATAATTGTGTTTCAAAATTCATAAATTTTTAAAAGTAAAAGTCAATGTTCAATCAATATTAATTGTACATCCAAAATCGGTAGAACTACTGAACAACTCATTATACATTTGCAGCCCACTCTTGTACGCACTGTCCCAACCTACAGCACTCAGTAGTCGATACTCGTACCACTTATATGCCATTACGAGTACTCGATGTCCATTGTGTAAATGTAGCTTAATGATAACCAATTGAAATGGATTGACGTGCAATAGTAGGGATTGGTGGAGTTCTAAGTGGCAAGAAAGTCAGACTTTAAAGTTGTGACCAAAAAAATAATACCACATTATAATGAAAGGATATGAAAAATCACATCTCAGGCATAATCATCCACTTGCCATACGGTGCAATGCCATCAAAGTGACTTAGAGAATATCTAATCTCCTCTACGCGCTGACAACTTTCATATACACCTTCATATAAATGGGGATATCAATTCAATTCTTCAAACAAGTCCCGCATGACTTGAGTCCATTCAGCCTCACCAAAAAATCGAGCAAACTTGCAACAGCTCGATATCCACAATTACATTCGCTTGCACATCCTTTACATGTACAATCCATAGATGAATTGGTTCCGAAAATTGATCTTAATACTTTTGCCTAGTGAAGAACGTGCCCGAGCAACCTACATTTGAAGTGTTAACAAAATATTTATTTAACTCAAAAGAAATATTTGATGAATATAAATAAAATTATGCCTTTTCCTTTGGCCGCAATATGGATTGGAATAAACTTGAATATTATTCTGAGATGGCAGCTTTGAACCACTATCTTATGCAGAAGTTAACAACTCGTGTGCCATAGGTAGTCGACGAGTCGATGCTTCATTTTTGGCAACATTCTTGCCACGTCTTCTTATCTTAACTTCAGGTTCGATAGAGAGGAAGTACTTGAATTAATCAACTCTCGCATTCTCTTCAACAAGATTATCATCTCAGAATCGTTAGCTTTGATAAATCATTGATTTATCTTGTGTATCTCTTCTGTCCAACGATTTCTCGCGTCCACTACCACTTCGTAGTCAATAGACGCAGATGGTGACATGTTTAATTTTCTTCAATGACTATCAATAGAATCTAAGGGAATGAGAATATTGACTCTACCATACTTAGTCAACTCACGTGGACAAGATAATCCGTAGGTTTTTCTTAATATGCACTTACATGCAATGTCATCGCTACCGACAGTGTTACTTCTTTTTTTCCTTTCACAATCTTATTCAGTGCAACAATGGATACAACACCACGAAGAAACTTATACTGGGATGACTTGAAGTTGTGTAATACTACATTTATACTCTTTTCGAAGGAAGCCTTAATTTCCATATGTTGTAACTCTAAAAGTGAATGAATTTTGGCCCAACTAGTCTCAAAATTTTGAAAAGATGATCCTAAATACCTTCTCAACTTTGCATGTGCGCTCTCAGTTCTGAAAAGATAAGACAATGAATATGTAAGGATACTTGATGTTAACAATATTATATAGTAGTTGTTTTTTAAACTTACACGATATCATAAAAGCATACCTTTTTGTTTATGTGTATCTAAAATGTATTATCGTGTCAGTCCAGTAAGCCACAAATTTTTCTTTATACTTGGCAATCCATGTATTATTCACATATTCAAGTAATTTAGGATAATCTTGAAAATTCTCATTAAGCCACCAAAAAGTCGTAGAACTTCCTCTTCAGTCGTAGATAACACCATTATAATATTCCAACCAAAGAAGAATAGGTCGATTTTCTCTTTGGTGTCAAAAGTTTTCTTGCAATGAACAATAATATTTTTTTATATGTCATCTACACAAGAAATGATGAGAGATAGGAAATATTCTCTTTACAGCATTCATGAGCGCTAAATCTCTGACAGTCACAACAATAGATGGCATCAAACGGTCATGCATCAGGCATTTCAGACTATCCAAGTACTAACTGAAGTTGTCTTCCCATTCTGCTTTCAAATATGCAAAAGTAACTGAAAAAGTCATATCAGTGCTTGTTACTCTAACAATCTCCATCAACGGTAATCGATACATGTTGGTTTTGTATGCACAATTCATTATTAACACACAGGAAAATGCGTGCAAGTACTTATACTAGCCGGGTGAGCCCAGAGAATATCTTTGACAGTGTCGGTATCTGGACAACTTCTATGAACTTCAATATATGCATGTTCGGAAAGCTTGTTCATTAGTTGCTGCATTTGTGATCTTTCGGCAGATTCACAACTTTAAACTTTTTTTTTGCATTATAAATTGTCCTCATTGTGCTGACATTGAGTTTATTTTTTGTTTCAATGTATGCAAAATATCTCTTGATCGAACAAGATTCTTAGACATATTCACAACCAATCTCTTCTCTTCTTCAGATAATTTACCGGTAAAATAATGTCCTTCCAAATGTTCTGAGGACAAATGATTGTGGACACCACAAAAACCGAAAATCATCCACCCCTCTTCTTTTGATAACTCCTTTCCTTTTAGTAAGAATGCACAATCACGTACCCGTACTTTTTGATCGTTGTTGCTCGGATGTGTTTTCTTGATTAAACTTTACTTCTTTACCTCTATATTTTTCACTTCACTCACAACTAAGAGATATTCTCCCTCTCTTTTCATTTCTTGCAGCATCAGACTTCTTAATAGTGATCATAAACCCGTGTGATTTACCAACTTCTCGAGCCCATTTAATTAATGCCTCACGAGTTTAAAATATCTCATATGTGGTGAAATCAATATTATAATCAACTATTAACTCAGTAGTTGTGTTGTTACAATGGGTAGAGCTTTGATTCTATATACCAAAGAAGAAAAAAATTATTACGTGTATGTAATAAAAAACTATTTTGTGTCTGTGTATATGTTCGGTCAGGTTAAAATGAAAATTATAAGTTATGTTCAGCCAAGAATGGTTGAACAACATAATGATGTTGGCCAAAGTTGGCTGAACATAATATTTTTGTTCGGCCATTGTAGGCCGAACATAATTATTATGTTCGGCCATTGTTGGCCGAACATCTTTATGATGTTCGGTCTTTTTGGGTCGAACATAACGCGATGAACAGCGTAATTTTTTTTCAAAAAAACATGAATTTTCTTTTAAAAAAAAGATATTAAATGATAAAAAAGTTACCTGATCATTGTTGGAAAGCTTCCAATTGATTAATTGCTTATCCATAACTTTAAATCAAGCAATGTATTTGAAACTTGAGGTTTATATGAGGGATATTTTTTTAAAGAATTATTAATCAATAGGTGAGTTTCTTAATCAATAGAGGGATTAAGTTATGATGGGTACCTTAATCATTAGGTGGGTGTATTAATTCATGTGAAGGTATAATTTTTTAATTTTAAGGGTCTTTTAGTCTTTTTATTTAGGGTTATAATAGTTTATTAATTTCTCCCCAATTTTGGTGGATGTGTTAATCAACTTTGTGGCTGCAAATTTTCATGCCTATAATTCTGCAATTTCCCCCTCTAATCTACATGTATTACTGTTCTTGGGGGGCTTTCATGTCTTTGCGATTGAATGTCCTGGGATCTTCAAGTGTGCTAGTTTCAAGTTTTGGAGACCCAAGTCCCTGCTGACTGACGGGGAGTGATGTTGATGATCGATACATATTTGAAACATACTTACATATATGGATTCTGCCTGGATTTACAATTTTTATCCTGTCTTTCTTGGTAATTAATATTTGGTTTTTTGATAAATATCATGTGTTCTTTTTTATATCCAATCAACTTGTGCACGGAACTTGTTCTTAATTTCCTCTATTTTTCATTAGTACTATGCATGTGCAAAAGTATCTCTCATGTCTTAATATCATTTGGTGCTCATCAAAAGTTTTAAGAATGGATTCTACTTGCTAGTGCCATGATCCTAAACTATGCCTAAAAGGGGGAGGAGACTCTTGATTTGGATACAAGCATAGTCTACATGAATTATTTCAAGAAAATTTTGAATGTACAAACTCGAGCTTGTTTGGCAAGAGAGAAGAGAGGGGGAATCCGTTTTGGTGAGTCCATTTAAATTCAATCTAAAAATATGAGATTTGGACTTCTTATTCTAAATCTAAAATTTTGTTTTGCAAATAAAAAGGAAAAATATCACTCATCTCAAAAGTAAATCGAATTCCTTAGTTTTTTTTGTTTGTTTGTTTGATTGATGAAAAGAGAATTGAAATTAAAAGTCGTCATTATTTTTTTAGTAAAATGTACAATTAAACTTTTGTTGCGATATATTATCACTTTTTAGGATTGAATTATGATTCTAGGATTACTCTGATATGCCATGTATTGAGCCTACCAACTGGAAATACTAGATTCTAATTTATTTTTTTATTACACATGCCAAATAATCCACAGAATGAAAATTGAGTCATGTTTCCACTTAATTCCCCCCAATTAAAAAAAATGTGATCTTGCTATTATTCTGAATTTACAAATTATTCTAACAATCCAAGAATGTTTCGTGAAGACTCTAAACCACCAAATTCATTTGTGATTTATTCAATTGACCATACAATCCCTCAAAGTCACAAAATTATGCACATTTGTTTCTTAAAGTAATTATTTTTTTATGCTTGATATTTTCAAACCATAACCTGTTAAAGTGATGCTTGCAGTGTTGGAAAGAGAGAGTTTACTGATGGGGAAGTTGATTAGGATCGTCGAGGGGTCTTCGAGTGATCGCCGAGGAAGTCGACGACGAAGACGAAAGGGAACAGCAGTAGAAAACAAGCAGCAGCAGCAGAACAGGTTCAGTGGTCGACCGGGCCGGTCGACCGCACATGCACAACGTGCACAATGTCAGAGACCGGTCGACCGCCCGGTCGACCGGACTGTCTGACTGAACAGGGCCCAACTCTCGGTTGTTTTCGGTCGACCGGCGGTCGACCGAGGTGGAGGTCGGTCGACCGGGCCGGTCGACCGACAGTCGGGTTTGGGCTGAAATCTGCAGTTCGGAAACCAGTTGTATTTAAGAGCTGCTATTGTTTTCTAGGTTAGTATCTTATAGAAGAACCTGCGAAAGAGAGATAGCAAAGGGGTTCTCTTGCATTCAAAGAGACCAAGAGCTATTGTAATCATCTTCCTAATATAAATCTCTCCATTGATTGCCCCGAGGACGTAGGCACGTTGGCCAAACCTCGTTAAATCTCGTTTTTTGCGATTGATTTGTTCTTCTTGGATTTGTTGGATTGTTCTTTGTGGTTGAGATCTGTTGGATCCTCTATTGGTTGTTGTCGGTGCACACAACAAGTGGTATCAGAGCATCCAGGCTACGCTTGGGATTCTGAGGATTCGAAGGGCTCGAGATCGGATCCGGTGGAGATCGTGTGTCGATCTCAGATCTGAGGTATTGTGTGTTCAAGGAGATCGTGTGTCGATCTAAGAAGGACTCAAGGAGGGCTCGTGGAATCCGTGGTGGAGTAGATCTGGTGAGAAACTCGATCTAGGGTTTCAAGGGACAGGTAAAATCCTATTTTTATCTGAGTAGAGATCTATTTCAAAGTTGGTTGATCTTCCGCATAGATAGAGAATCAGGAAAAATCTCAATGGCTGAAGAAACTGCATCAGTTAAGACAATGAACAATCACCCAAGGATTGAAGTTGTTAAGTTTAATGGGACTAACAATTTCGGGATGTGGAGATGCGAGGTTATGGATGCGCTGAATGCATCAAACCTCGAAGACACTCTCCTACTGGCGAAGAAGAAGAACACGACCACTGATGAAGAGTGGGCGAAGATGAACAGATCGGCATGTGGCTTGATACGTTCATGCTTGTCGCAAGACATCAAATATCTTGCACAACATGAGACGTCGGCAAAGAAGCTGTGGGGACCCTTGCTAAGAAATACCTGACTAAGAGCGTGGAGTTTAGGTTGCAACTTAAGAGTAAGCTGTATCAGTTTCGAATGAAGAAGGGAAGCACAGTAAATAAGCACATCAACCGATTCACAAAGCTTCTTACAGATCTGATAAATGTGGACGTCGTGGTAGAAGAGGAAGATAAGGCGGTCATCTTTCTGAATTCACTTCCTGCAGAGGAGTACGAGACATTCACACTGACCTTCATTAATGGAAGGCAGAGCTTGGATTATGATGAGGTGTCGTCTGCATTGATGAGTTATGACACAAGGAAGAATGAGGGGCATCCTTCACAGTCAAGCTCAGTGGCGGAGGCATTGGAAGTAAGAAGCAGAAGTTCATCGCGGAAGGGCAAGGAGGTGAGAGGAAGATCGAAGTCCAGGTCGGGCTATATAGGATCTGAGGAAGGATCAGTGCATTTTCTGCCGAGAGATAGGGCACTGGAAAGTGGACTGTCCGAAGTTCAAGGGAAGAAGAAGGAGTCGAAGGCTGAAACAATCTTGCAAAAGTGACGAATACTCAGAGGAGCAGGTCACAGGCGGATGGAGCAGATTCGGACTCGTCAGGTTTCTCGTTTTCAGTCAGTTCTCCCATTATTGGTAACTCATGGAAAGATGACTGGATTCTGGATACAGATACAACATACCATGCGTGCCCTAACCGGGGCTGGTTTTCCAACTTTGAGCAGCTGGAGGGTGTTCGTCGTTATGGGCGACGATCACCCATGTAGCGTGGAGGGTGTAGGTACAATCCGAATCAGGATGTTTGATGGGATAGTAAGGGAGTTGACAGGTGTGAGGTATGTACCTCAGATGAAGAGAAATCTAATATCCTTGGGAACTTTGGAAGCATCGGGCATGGTGATATCTGTTCGAGATGGCGATCTCAGGATGATCAAGGGCTCGATGGTGGTGATGAAGGGCGTCCGCCGAGGAAATCTCTACTACTTGAAGGGTAGTATGATTACAGATCAGGTGGAGACTTCAAGTTCATCAGATGATGTTGGCCGGAGGACTGGCAGGGAAAGGTCGGACACGAAGATGGAAGGTCTTTGCAAGCTCCTGCAAAGAAGGAATCCACGGAAGGTGCTGCTACTTGCAAGTTGGAAGGTGGACACAGCGTTCTGGACAAGAAGACGGTGAGATTCAGCACCAATACTCACCACAATGAAGGTCTTCTTGATCGTGTTCACGTGAGTGTATGGGACCTACTAAGACGGCATCGCTTGGAGGTCACAGGTACTTTGTCTCGTTTATTGATGGTTCATCTAGGCAGGTTTGGATATATCCCATGAGACAAAGGGGTGAAGCCCTAGATGTGTTGAGGAAGTGGAGAGGAAAAAGGAGAGGCAGATAGGTAGGAAGATAAAGGAGCTTCATATGGTAATGTAATGTGGAAAAGACATTGACCGATTCCTACAGTTTGGCCAGAACACAGGGATTGCTACTTACTTCTCAACAGGTACAGATGGGTTGGCTAAAGAGATAGTCCGTTCCTTGCTGAGGAGGTTCGAAAGTTATTGTCTAATTCAGGATTGGACAAGTCGCTTTGGACTGAGGCGACTGAGTATGCTAGCCATCTCAGGAACAGATCGACTGCAATAGGAGGTAAAGCTCCATTGGGAACTTGGTCTGGAAAATTTGCTCAAGATCATGGTATGCTGCGGGAATTTGGAAGTCCGCCTACTTCAGTGCCAAGAGTGGCAAGGTGAATCCGCGGGCAAAGAGGTTTGTCTATTTGGGTGTCAAGAAGAACAACTACAGGTTGTGGGACCCCGAAGAGAAGAAAATCATGATGAGCAGACATGTCACACTTGGAGAGGCTTCAGTAGTGAAGTCCACTGTCTCTCAGCAGGTAGAGAGGACGGAGACCAAGGAAGGATTGCAGCGGGTGGAGGTTGATGCTACTCCATCATCTCCAGTTGGTTCGGCATCAGAGGAGACTTCATCGGAGGTGACACCGGGAGGAGTTCAAGATACCAGGGGTGATGCTGAACAGGATGACGACATTGCAGAGGATGTCGAGTTATTTGCAGCCATTGGAACCAAGGTGAAACACGCTCGTGGTTAAAGAAGCATGAATCTCAAGCTTGTGAACGCGACAAGCTCAAGTTGAAGGCCGTTGCTCTCCATGATGGTCGGGAAGAGGTTCATATGACTCAGTCTGACAGGTTCACTGCTGCAGATACAGGTATCATTATTTGAGCTTGCTGAAGCTCATCTTAAATGAACTACGGTTGGCTTGATCCTTTTGGGCAAAGGTACGTAGGCAGCCGTAAGGCGCAGCCATATGGTGATGCAACTCTTATGGAGCTATTTGGGTTCTCGAGAAGCTGTTTAGATCTTCACGTAGAGGTGAAGAGGTGTGGCTGTTTGGAGCTTCACGTAGAGGTGGAGAGGCTTCACGTAGAGGTGAAGCGTTGTGGCCAGTTGGACTTCACGGAGAGGTGAGGTGTTGTGGTCTCGATGAACAGGTGATCTTCCGGTTAGAAGATGTTGAGCTTGCATTAGGAGTGGTATGCATCCAGTTGAAGCCGATAATGTTGGTGTGTTCTGCGCAGACTTGGTTGGATCGTCAGAGGAAGACAGGTAGACTAGATAGAGCTAGTCAGTGGAGAGTCAGTGTTGGCTCATAAGGAAGTCTTCGTGAGGTCGTGAAGTTGCGGAGAGGGAGCCACAGTTAGTGATCGGCGGGTATGGAAATTCTCCTAAGGTGAAGTGTAGGGAAAGCAGGTGCGATGTTTTCCAGGAATAGATGAGCCCAAAGATTTCAAGCCGAGATCGTGTGTCGATTTCGCCGAGATCGTGTGTCGATTTCGCCAGGTGATGGACTGGGGTTCGTTGGAGATCGGCTCAGATTTGAAAATCTTCGCCGAGGTGGAGAATTGTTGGAAAGAGAGAGTTTACTGATGGGGAAGTTGATTAGGATCGTCAAGGGGTCGTCGAATGATCGCCGAGGAAGTCGACGACGAAGACGAAAGGGAACAGCAGCAGAAAACAAGCAGCAGCAGCAGAACAGGTTCAGCGGTCGACCGTGTCGGTCGACCGCACATGCACAACGTGCACAGTGTCAGAGACCGGTCGACCGCCCGGTCGACCGGACTGTCTGACTGAACAGGGCCCAACTCTCGGTTGTTTTTGGTCGACCGGCTGGTCGACCGAGGTGGAGGTCGGTCGACCGGGCCGCCGGTCGACCGACAGTCGGGTTTGGGCTGAAATTTGCAGTTCGGAAACTTGTTGTATTTAAGGGCTGCTATTGTTTTCTAGGGTTAGTATCTTGTAGAAGAACCTGCGAAAGAGAGATAGCAAAGGGGTTCTCTTGCATTCAAAGAGACCAAGAGCTATTGTAATCATCTTCCTAATATAAATCTCTCCATTGATTGCCCCGAGGACGTAGGCACGTTGGCCGAACCTCGTTAAATCTCGTTTTTTGCGATTGATTTGTTCTTCTTGGATTTGTTGGATTGTTCTTTGTGGTTGAGATCTGTTGGATCCTCTATTGGTTGTTGTCGGTGCGCACAACATGCAGGTGTTTTACGTATTAGAAATATACTCTCCTGGACAATCATATGGTTTCATTTCAACATTTTTCTACTTGCTAATTAGAATGCAAATATAAATTTGCAACAAAAACATTCTATGATAATTCTATGGTTTCACATGAGCATGATGAATTGCCAAAAATCTCAAGTATTCTAAATTTAATTTCAAATCTAAATCTTTTCAGAACTGAAGAAATTTTGTCAAAACCTTCTATCATCGAAGAATTATTTACTTTTAACCTTGAAGAATTAGTTTGCAATGCCGAAGCTCGTGACTATTGGCACCAACTACAAGAGACTTTTCCAAAGTTTTGTAAAGGTGTGACTATGGTCACAATTATGACTACTATGAAATGTGATATTGACATCCAAAACCTAATGAAGCAATAGTATAGGGGAGAAGATGACAAGCAAGATGTCTCAAGTATTATCAACATCGCTATTATCGATTGCCTACATAAAGAAGGGAAACCACAAGCAAAAGGTGATAGATCAAGGAGGAGAAGAGAGTGTAAGCAGTAGGTTGACAGGCGGATCAAACGAAAAGTTTCCCTTGCAGAAGCTAGCGAACGCACATATACTCCAGCGTAGGGCATTGGAATGGTTACACAACCTAGTCATAAGAAGGTGAAACTAGCGAGAAGATTCTGATCCAAAGCTAGAATATGTCACCCAAACTACGTTGCAGGAAACTTAATAGTCATGTTGTGGCTTTTATTAATAGCATTGGGAGATCTCTGTATGAGTACTTTCATTAGTTTTTTCTAGCTTCTACATTCTGGCTTTTTTACGGTCAGTCTATACAGCTTATTTTGATGAGTACTGAAGACAATATTAATACCCTTATTCATAATATGTATCCTTTTACGGTTTTCGATGTTTTGTCAGTGTTAAAATCATTTTATGTGCGTTTTTTACCTCCGTTTGACCTAAAACTTTTGTACATGACTCTACACTTTGTCTAAAATGTGCTTGATAAAATTTTATACCATTTTATTTTTATTTACTTGTTAAATAAAATCATTCCTTTTTTCCTCTCTTTTCCTTTCCTTCTCCTTCTAATTTATTTTCTTTTCCTTTTTTTCTTTTTTAATATTTTATTAGGTCAATTTTACACATAACCCCTAATAAATTACCATTTACATTTCCCTTTTTCCTTCCTTTTCTCTTTTCCCTTTCCTTTCCTTTTCTTTTCTTCTATTTTTCTCCAAACTTCTGCACACTTCCATCTTCTTCTTGAAGCCAATCCCTTGGCTTCCTTGTAAGCCTCCCCTCACTTAACATCTTATCTCTCTCTCCCCTCACTCAAAATCGAAAACCCTCTCTCTCCTCACTTTGTCTCACTTTTCTCTCTAAAAAACCCATTTCCCTCTCTAAAAATCCTAAAACTCCTACTCCACCATCAAGACTACCACCAACACACCACTCCCTCCTCCCATAGCCAGCCACAACAACTCCCTCTCTGTACCTTTCTCTCCAAAAGGCCTAAAAATTGATTTTCTCTCTGTAGAAAACTTCTCTCTACTTTCTCTCTCTACCTTCTCTCCTTCATCAGGCCCCAGCAACCCTCTCTACCTTCTCCTCCACCCTCCTCTGCCTTCCACACCTCTAAAACCCTTTGACTTACCTCTAAAACCTTTCTTTCTCTAGTTTTCTCACTCTAATTCTCACTTTCTCTCTCCTTCTCTCCTATAACCCACGCTCAGAACTTTTAGATCTGCGTACACATGCGTACTTGCATGTGGTATCTCGTATTTCCCGATTATCGGCGAGTATCTTTTCCATGTAGCGTGTACTCTACCTTATAAACATAGTTATAGAAATGTTTATACAAATGTTCTGGGCATTGTTCGTAATAGTTATTGTAACTGGACTTGTATTAGGGCTCCTGAATATTTCTAAGATTTTTCTGTATTTTTAGAAATTATCTGGGCGCTATTGGATTTCTGTATTTTAGAATTTCTTCATGTATTTATATGATTTTTCTGTGCATTTAGAAATTACAAGTGTTTTTTTTTAGAAATTTGTTGTGCATTTATGAATTTCTGTGTATTTTTAGAAATTTCTTCTATTTATGAAATTATTGTGTATTTCTAGGAATTATTTGTATTTTTGTATATTTTGGTACTAACATCTTTTGCAGGTACCCACTTGGCCTTATGGTTAGGTGCTTAGACTGTCAGGTCTCTCTTTGGCGCCCAACACCTTTAATTGTTATTTATATGTAATTATATGTGTTCTTGAGTGTACTAACGTCATTTTATGCAGGTACCTAATCGGCCTTCTGACCCAATTAGACCTTATGGTCTCTTATGCCCACTTTTCCGAAGGGGGTGCGCTTAGACCGTTCGCGATCTCTCAGCTTCGCTTGTAGGCATATTTAGCGCTCAATGCTTTATCACTAGACTCGTCTAGACGGAACTCTACTAGATTTCAGACATGCAGTCTAAGTCGAGTCATTCCTGTAGCTCTGCCGAGCACTTTAATGATTAAACATTGTTCGCTGTTTATACCTCTAACACTACTTGTATGTGCATAGGTATAATGTTGTTTTATGTCATTATTTTAATGATATCATGTACATGATTTACAAATTATCCGTTATTGATAATGATTCAACATATTGATACTGTGATTGAGTTGCATTATTGTATCTTTACCGGTACGAGTGTTTGATATACGATACAGTATACTGATATTGATACTACACTTGAAATATAGGCATTGACATATATCATATGATGACTACAATACATACACTGACCACTGAACGGTACCATAACTCCTGATCTGGTACCGTAATTCCTGACTGAACATAAACCTGAGTCATGATAACTGATTTATGGAGACTTAGATGTTTATTGTACTGATATTAGAGAACTGGTACTCCTGATTACGGTACAACTGATTCCTGTACTACTTATTACTGAATCCCTAAAGATAGGGATACTAGTGATACTGAACTCTTGAAGATCCCCGTAAACAGTTTATCATGAATATACTGGAACTGTACCCTAGACAAACTGTAATAATAAATTACTTAACATACATTAGAGCCGGGGGAAACTAGTGACATCAATATGCATGGCTTCATAATGGCTCGATGTTGCAACACTGTTCAGGACTATGTAAGGCCACAGGTGTTCTGGTGGGGTGTACTGGCACCCTGTACTGATTCCACTACTGATTTCAGGCCATAAAAATAAGACCCTTACAGCCTAGCTGTTGGGATTGGAGGCCAGATCCAATCGACTGAGGTCGCTTGTCCCAGATATGAACGGGGCCCATTATGAACCTGATACAGTTGATCCCATCAGTTTTCAATAACTAAACTCATTATTCATATGTGGATGTATGTATACCAAAATATATATCTAGACATTTGGATCCAATGAATAATAAGAATGCAACAACCCAACAATGATGATGTTAGGAAAGTGTGATATTTGGTCTCTCCTTCATTTGGATTCTGGTACACCCATATCAGATCCAAGTGAGTTCTACCAGAGTATAAACTCTAGTATGGACTGTAGCGATGGTTGACACTAGTAGGGAGATGATTAAAATGTCGGACAATACGAATAATCATTATTGTATAACATAATGCACTACACCTTACCTCATACCTGACATAACTTAATTATCTGATAATAATAATAATGTAAGGAGCGTAAGGAGCGGATGTTATCGATCATCACTCCCTCGTTCGAATAATGGTATCCATATACTAGAATTCGGATGTGTTTTAGTAGAAGTACAGACTCTAATATGAGCTGTCAGTGGTAGGGACACTGGAAAGAAATGATTATAATAACGTGCGATACTGATTGTTGTTATTGTTATATAATTAAGTTATTCTAATACCAACTATACAAGAATTTCAACAAAACTAATACTCCTGATACTGGAATAATACTGATAGAATACCGGAATCACTAATCACAGAATACTGACATACTTACTAATCATCAACTGTGGTTGTATATATTTAATTGATGGCGAAGTGAGGTATATGGTATATAGATGAGAGTTTCCATATTTGGATTATCCCCTCGACGTACTAATCTCATGGATCCGAAGATTGAGTTTATACAATTGATTTTGTCTCCATTTACATTTACATATGACATATACAGTTCATACATGCCTGGATAAAATATGCTTTAGATATATTCCATTTATATTTACTATTACTCCCTACCTACTTACCTTGAATACACGATCCGCTGATATTCCTGTATACGTGTGTTTGTCTGAGCACGCCATTGCATTTATTTTACATACTCTTGGGTTGCTTTTCTGACAACCCTGAACCTGCATGTCCAGACTTCAGAGCTTGAACTTCAATGAAATTCCTGTTGCTGATCAGAATGGCGTAGCTGAAGCATGGAGACTTGATAATAGATCCTCCTGACCTATCCCTTTTAGCTGGCTCTCGAAATTTCTCCTTCCTGCTCGAGAGCATCTACCACTTTTGGCCATATAAATCTCTTGTGACTCATATTTTTTATCCTATGATGATGTAATATTCCTGTAATATTGGATCACATTCAGTGATAACAATGTACTTGGATTGTTATGTTGGAATGTAAATTACCACCGTGCTTACGTACTCTGATTCCTGATTATACTGATATGCTTAGCGTATATATATAAGTGTATGTCCGCCTTGTGTATGTACATAGCAGTAGCGTTTTCGTACCCGATGGGGTAGGGCGTTACAGATGATGAAGTCTATGATAAGCCAGTAATACTGCTACCTCATACGAAATGTCCCCCAGGAAGACAAAAAAAAAATAGAGTTGAAATATGGGTTCATCACCAATGAGGAAGATGAAGTGTAGTCGGTGTAATTTGTATGAAAATCACAATAAATCTATATGCAATGTAAACATGGATTAGTTATTGTATAAGAAAATATTTTTATGCTAATGGTATTGTGACGCCCCGATCCGGCGGGTATGGTGACGTCACTGCGACGTATATACGCAGGTCAGAATTACCCTCACGTATATATGCTAAGTATCAGTACAGATAAGAATCCGAGTGCGGAAGCACAGTGGTAATATACATTCCAAGAGAAAAGTACTAGTGCATGGTTATCACAGAGAGTGATACAATATTATAGCAATATTACATCACCAGAAAAATACAAAAGCACAATACATGAAGAGATATACAAAGTTGAGAGATGCTCACGAGCAGCAAGAGAGGTCTTGAGAACCAAACAGGAGAGGAGCTGGGAGGAAGAGCAGCAATAATGATCCAAGTTTCTGCTGCACTCTAAACGTCACGGAAGGATCCGCTGCGCACTCTGATCAGCTACAGTAAGGTCACCAAGGTCCGGTCTCTAGGATCTGGACATGAGAATTCAGGGTTGTTAGACGCAACCCTGCGAGTAATATATAAAGCCAAATGGCGTGCATAACAGGACACACGTGTGCATGATCAAGTGATGTGGTCCAAGTATGCAGGTACAAGTATTAACAAGTAACAAGGGAAATTAAAGGAACGACAGTAAATCATATATATCGATGAATCTGAAACTAAAAACATACATAGAAGGCAGTATGAAGGGCATAGGTACATGCGGTAAATAAGTTAAAACAAGCGATAAATACAAGTATGGACAAAATAGTTGCACAAGCTCAGATTTATGGATTCACGAAACTGATACGTCAAGGGGATAATCCAACAAGGAAACCCTCATTTATATACCACATATCTTATGTCGCCATCATCTGAGTTTATACAACTTGAGTTGCCCTAAGAATAACAGAACTATAGTGTATCTGGAGTAATGTGTCATAAAGTAAGGTGTTACCTCAGGGAATAATATTATAACTCGAATATAAATGTGTTGCATTTTAATTTATCCAATAATAATAATCAAACTGTTTGATATTTCAATCGCCTCCCTACCAGCGTCTCACATCACCGATAGTCCATACTAGAGTTCGCACTATGTAGAACTTACCCGGGTCTGATATGTGAGTACCAGGACCGAACAAAGGAGAGACCAAATATCACACGTTCCTAACCTTATTATTGTTTGGTTGTTTTTATGTTATTCATCCAATTCATATGCTTTTGTATGTGCTACCGGCACACATACATCCATTTATGAATAAGATGAGTATTATTTGGAAACTGATAAATCTGATGGCTCATATTTATAGTGGGTCCCGTCTCTGCCCGGGACTAGCTCAGAAGTACAGGCTACTGCTTCCGGGACTTACCATTACGGGCCCCACACGACACTTCAGATTCAGGCTACTGCTTCTGAGAACTTATCATTACGCTCCCCACACGACACTTCAGAAATATCACCATTATAAATATGACATCATACCGGTTTTCATCAGTTTTCCCACCCCAGTGTAAGTTGAGTATTTTTTATTATAAATATTGCCTAAAGATAATTGTAGGCTGTCTAAAAATCACTAAAAGACAAGCCATTGAAAAGCAGAATTTTGGCCGCGTCTCAACAACAAGGCGCGAGGGTTCAAACCCGCGTCTCAGCATCAAGGCGCGAGGGTTCAAACCCGCATCTCACCATCAAGGCGTGAGGCTCGACAGACGTCTCAGCACCAAGGCGCGAGGTTTCAAACCTGCGTCTCAACACCAAGGCGCGAGGGTTCAAACTCGCGTCTCAGCATCAAGGCGCGAGGGTTCAAACCCGCGTCTCAGCATCAAGGCGCAAGGCTCGACTGCCGCGTCTCAGCATCAAGGCGCGAGGCTCGACAGCCGCGTCTCAGTATCAAGGCGCGAGGGTCGAAACCCGCGCCTCGGTTATAACTGCCCTGGTTAGGGGCCAGTCACCGCCCACATAGCGGGGAGGTTAACCCCATTGTGGAGTGTTTTTAGGGGGCACGTTCACCCCTGATACCTCTATAAATAGCCTTGTTTGCTATTGAGAAGGGGTCGGTCGATTAGAGAGGAGAGACAGAGAAAGAGAGTCCAACTCTTCAGCTAGCTTACTGTGCTCAAGTTAGTCTTTGCCGACAATCTCTTTGAGAGTTTTGGTCGACAGAGCTGTGTTTACTCCGTCAACCACCCGAAGAGAAGAGCCCCGGAAGATCAACGTTTCACCCGGTCAACGGAGAACAAGGATTCACTCTCCACCGCCACTGAAGAAACCCAGCCTTAAACAAAGGGAGGATTCAAGACTCAACATCCTCCCTCCCTTGTAATCGGAATACTGATCTGTTGTAATCTTCTATCCAATCAAAAGAATTTTGCAATCGAATCCACCTTTTCCGACGCGTACAAGAGAGATGGCGTCTCCGCTGGGGACTACATTTGTTACTGATGAGCAAATCGTGGCGCAAGGTGATGTCCTCTATAAGGAGAAGATGGTCAAATCGCTTGTCTTCGAGTTCGACCAGGCAAAGTATGAAGAGTTTCTCTCTTCCGGCTCCAAGAGCCCAAAGACCGCGTCTGTCGCAGGGTCTCTACGGGGACTTACCCGAAACCCGCTCTGAGACCCGCGTGGCCTCAGGCGCAGCTGCTGTAAAGGATGTCGCGGCCAACAAGCGCCATACGAGATACACGCGAACCAACGTCTCTCAGGAGACCTGCGTGGTCAAGCCCTCTGGTGTTCCAGCCAGTTCACCCTCTCCCTCAGCACCAGGTCGTCGTTGGTTTCTCTCCAACCTCCACGACGCAACCGAAACGCTGAATGCCGACAGAGAAGGCGCGCGCGTCAACAAGTTGGAACTTCTGATCGTCCAACTGAGGCAGGACGCAAGGTTCAAACTGGCAAAGAGGCTACGCCGCATCCAGCACATGAAGTCTGCGTTTGGCGGCCCAAACGCAAGACCCCCCAAATTAATTCCTCTGAAGCCCTACTCACCAGACGCCAAGACGAAGCTTGCGCGCCTCGTCAAGTACAAGAGGCACGCGCCCTTAGGCGTAGGGCCCAGCAGCCTACTCTCTCTCAAGCGTCCCTGCCCCGATGCACCAAGCAGTAACGCGACAGCCGCGTCTCTTCTCAGCAGAGACACCAGACACGCGTCCTAAAGCTGCGACGCGAAAACCGCATCTTTGAATCCCGCATCCAAGCTGTACAGCGAAAGGATGCCTCCCACCCTCGAAGTTGCGAGGCTAATCTCTTCGATCCTCTTCCATGGATCTAAGGGATTACTTGATGAAGAAAAGAAGTGCTAATCAAATCACTTCATCATGTTGCTGCCAACGGCTCATCTCTATGCTCTCTGAGTGCCGTTGTGATTCAGGCGTGAACCAGTAGTCTTTGGTTAGACAGCTGACCCTGATTCTCCCATCAGCCAAAAGAAGACGCTCTCACAGGCGGAGGATCTTCTCTGACACTGAGTATCCAGAGCTCACTGCAAATATGACGAGCAGGAGCAGGGGAAAACAGCATGTAGTCAGCTCCGACGAGTCTGACTCTGAACCGGAAGGAGTGTACCGACACACTCGCACCCGGACCGGGCCATTCCCCGATCAACTACAATGCCCTAGCCGGGGCATTGAGATTAAAACTCGCACTCTGCTATTGCAGAGTCGCAGGCTTCAAACTCTTCTATAGAGAAAGAGGCCTTCACATACAGACGAGCACTCCTGAGGAGACCGCTAAGCGCTTGGAGCAGTAAGCCCAGGTCCAGAAGGAACAACTCGATATGATTCTCGCTCAGCGGGAATCTATCGACTCTCTCAAGCAGATGCTCGCACAGTTGCTAGAAGACAGGAGGAAATCTCCCCCTAAAAAGTCTAAGGGCAAACGAAAAGAGGGGAGAAAGCTCATCTTCCGAACATTCCAAGAAGAAAGAGCAATCTACTCTAGCTCGTCTGAAGCCTCATCGCCAGGAAAGATGACCAAGACCATGAGAAGGTTCATTCTAAAAGAATAAGTCGATTGGAGTGACGCCTCGAGGCCCTTTACCAACCGTAAAGGCCTCCAAGAAGCTGGAGTGTCCGACCTTATCCGGCCGAGTGGGACTTGGTTCCATACCCTTTCAAGTTCAAGGCTAACCCTCCAAGCATTCGATGGAAGGGGTCACCCAACCAACATATCTACTACTTTAAATCCCAAACAGGGAATGTTGTAGATAACGATGCTATCTTGGCGCGCTTATTCATTGGCACCCTGAAAGGGCTCGCCTTTGAATGGTTCATGAAGCTCCCAGAAGGCTCCATCAAGAACTGGGGTGATTGGAGAAGCTTTTCTTAACGCGCTCTTCGAAGATGACTCGAAGTCACAATGCCCACCCTTTTGGTTACTAAACAGCGAAAGGGAGAGTCCGTCAAATCTTTCGTGGAAAGATTTTAGAACGTGGCACTCCGATGTCCGAGCGGTATGACCCAGGTTACCTTGGTGGAAACATGCGCCACAATCTCCAAACCTCACTCCTTGCTCAAATAGGAGTTGCTGAAAGCCGCACCTGGAAGCAATTAGTCCAACAAGGTGAACAGGCTGAGGAGATTATCGCCCGCGTCAGAGCAGAAGAGGTAAGCCCAGGCCGGAGAGGTCAACAAGGCGTGCGCCAGACACATCCATCCAAACAAAAAGGAAGGATAACTTGGCAGCAGAGACCAAATCCCCTGTCAAACCTCAACCGGTCAAGGGAAGTGGCTCTTCAAGCCAACCAGGGGCCACAAGCAGTATTCCTTCAAGGATGAACATGTCAACTCGCTTTTCAAATTACTTAACAATAGCAATCGACTGAAGTTCCTGAAGCTAGGCGCCCCGAGGAAGTCGTAAAACCGATAATCCCAGCTACTGCATGTATCACAGGATGTTGGACACCCCACCAAGAGCTGTTATGTCTTCAAGGATATCCTTCAGGCCTGATTGACGCGGAGGTATTGAAACTCAGACCAGAGCAGAAGAAGGTGACGGCTAAACATGACGTCGTTTCTCCAGTTTGGGAGACAACCCCAACACCCTTGAGTAGTCCCTATCCCAAGAGGGAGCTGAGAATGGTCAACACAGACTCTCACCAATAGCAAGAGAAGGGCCTGGTGGTACCCGTTTCCACACCTCAGGGAGAAGTCATGTGGGTTCACCCTGACCTTGTTGATGGCCAGCAATGGACTACTGTGACCAACAGGAAGTCCAAAGGTAAAGCAAAGGCCACATCCTGTAATGTGGTATGCGGCCTCTTCGCGGAAACAGAGACTGATGTTCCCTCGCTGACCGATTCGGAAGAGGAAACAATAGTTCTGGCCACAGAACCCAGTCAACTGGTGGCGGAAACCCGTTCAGGCAGTCATATTTGAAAAAGTATGACGAAATGGCGGTAACTCCTCCAAGACCCGCTGCAGAGCCAGCCAAGCCCTCCACAAAGCAACTGTGGAGAAACAGAAAGAGCTTCGGTTTTCCAGAGTTCTTTCAAAAGACCTAGCGGAAGGAAGCACCTTACCGCACCTTTGATGTCCTGGCTCAACTAGCTAACATCCCGGCGCGGATTACGCTTTATGAGCTTCTCAGGTTATCAAAATCGACCAGAGAAGCTCTACAGGAAGCTCTGGCTAATGCTGAGGTCTTCATGACCCAGCTACCGAAGGAGGAAGATGTAGAGGATTGCCTCCACGCCTCCTAAAATATTCCCTGCATCACCTTCACGGCGGATGATATGCAAGTCAAAGGGAACATGATTGACCCCTTTACTTCGCAGGGTATATTGGATCATCTGAGGTGAACCGCATTCAGGTAGATCCCGGATCTGCATTGAGCATCATGCCTCGCCGGGTCATGCAATATTTGGGGATTCCTACTCATCATTTGAGCCCTACCCAGACGACCATTATGGGTTCATGCCAATAGTACTCGTCCAATGGGAAGGTCAAGCTCAAATGCAGATCGGAGATCTGAGGTCGGAAGTGACATGCTACGTCATCGATGCTGACACTTCCTACAATCTATGCTGGGACGACCTTAGATCATCGCAATTCTATCATTCCCTCTACCCTCCACCAGGTCATGAAATACATTGACGGGAGTGGAAAGGTGCGAACGTTGATTGCCAAAAGGCATCCGTTCAAGGAGTCGAGAATTATTTCACAGATTCCCTCCTGTACCAGGACTCTGTGAAAGCAGATGAAATCCCTCAACCGGAGAAACCAGACTCTGGCAATGAAGCCGACACCGAGCTGGAAGAAAAAGAGTGCATGTGGGAGCTAGATCCACCTGTAACGAGCACTAATAAGCTCGATGTTGATAATACCACCGACGATGCAGGCGGTGGTACATTAATGAAGAATTAGATTTGGCGTATTTTTCTGTGTTTGCTTCTGATTCGGTACCATCAGACACTAGTACGAAGTAGATGATATCTCTGTCGGCAATGGGTGCTTTGACATCATTGCATGTACCAGTGAAATCGTCCTTCGAGACGTACCAAGATAATGGAATGCCGCAAGAATCTATATTCACGGTTCTAGCAAGAGGAAAGGCCAAAAACAAATCTTTTTGGGCGGATCTCATCTGAACTAACGCCCCGCGAAGATCGGAAGGCGAGAGGAATCCCTCAGTTCGATCACTACGAACCAAAAGCACTCAGAATGATAAAACGCATGGGGTATGACTTAACAAGCGGACCCTGGTTGAAATTTGGCAAAGGAAGGAGAAACGCTACTTCGATCCTTTGTGCCGAAAAGAAAAACAAGCCGATTACTATCATCAGACTCGCAGGGGTTGGGCTATGTATCAACTCCGGCTCCATCAGCTCTGATTCTCGAGGATCGTCAGGTCACGATTACTCTTCAGCACGTCATCATGGGAGTCAGATGTCAGTGTCGGTAACATCTTCGGAGAACTTTCAGTGAACATGGTTTCAACAAGCACTGGAAGACGGAGATGAAGAAATGATCCAATCCGATACGGATCCTGGATCAAAACATTTAAATACTCTTTGGATACCCGCTTTTGAAACAGCGAAGCCACCCACAGAAGATAAGATTATTCAGATTCAATCTGGGGATGAGGCTAATCCTAAGCCCATCTTCATAAGTGACGGCTGTCACCTTCGGAGAAAAGGGATCTAATACTCTTGTACAAGAGTAATAGACGTCTTCGCCTGGAATTACGAAGACATGCCCGGACTTGATCCTCAAGTGGCTATGCACGGCCTCACATCAATTCGGACGTAAAGCCTGTCAAACAACAACAGCGACGATTCCGCCCAGAGATAATGGAGGCGATTCAATCAGAAGTCAGAAAAGCTTATAGATTCTGGCTTCATCAGGGAAGAACAACATCCCGACTGGGTAGCCAACATCGTCCCCGTTGCCAAGAGAACGGAAAGATCCGAATCTGCATCGATTTCGTGATCTGAACGAGGCCTGTCCAAGGACGAATTCCCACTGCCAATCACAGATGTCATGATTGACAATACATGTGGATTTGAACGAATGTCCTTCATGGACGGATTCTCAGGATATAATCAAATCAAAATGTATCATGATGACGAAAAGCACACCTCCTTCAGAACACCACTAGGGGTCTACTGCTACACTGTCATGCCTTCGGACTGAAGAATGCAGGGGCAAATATCAAAGGGCATGAATGCCATTTTCCATCAGCAAATGTGCAAAACAGTGGAATGTTATGTTGATGACATTGCGGTAAAAGGCCGCGCTAAAGTGATCACATATCTGACCTAAAGACTGTCTTTGGTATCATGCAGGCTCATCATTGAAGATGAACCCACCAAGTCCTTCCTGGGGGTGGCCAGTGGAAAATTTCTAGGGTTTATAGTAACCTCTACGGCGATTCATGTGGACCAGAAAAGGTTCGTGCTATCCAGGAGATGCAACCTCCGAGAAATCTCAAAGAACTCAGGGGATGCAAGGACGATTGGCGTACATCCGCAGATTTATCTCAAATCTCTCCGGAAGATGCCAACCCTTCGCTAAACTAATGAAAAAGGGTGTTTCGTTCATTTTGGGACGACGCTTGCCACAAGCATTTGAGGAAATCAAGCAATACCTCACACAACCACCAGTCCTTGCAGCTCCGATATCCGAAAACCTTTCATGGTATAACGTCCGAGCAATGGATCATCTTTGGGAGCTCTATTAGCTCAGAATGATGATCAAGGATGAGAGCAAGCGATCTACTATCTGAGTAGAACAATGATCGGAGCCGAACATCGGTACAACCCGATCGAGAAGAATGTTTGGCACTGTGGTGTTCGCCATTCAGAAAATGCGACACTATCTGGTAGGCCAAACCATAAATGTCATATCAAAAGTCAACCCCTTGAGGTTACTCATGACAAAGCCTTCATCGCTAAATGGCCGACTGGCAAAAATGGCCATATTATTATCCCAATATGAGATGCACTTTTACCATAAAAGGCCATTAAAGACAAGCGGTGGCGGATTTCCTAGCAGAGCACCCAGATCCTAGGACAGCCAAAGTCTACGAGGATCTCCAGATGAAGTCGCCGAAGTCTGCCTCACTCAGACATCGTTCGAAAGACAAGTGTGGCAACTTTTCTTTGACGGCATCCAGAAACTAGCCAAAAGGACATTAGTGGTAGGAGTAGAGGTAGTACTCGTCTCCCCACAGAATTATATGATTTCTCGAGCTGTCTCGTTAACCGAGCCCTACTCTAAACAATTAGCGGAGTACAACGCCCTCTTGATTAGGAGCAACTCGTCGATGAGATTGGCGTTAAAAATCTCGAGGCATATGGTGACTCCAAACTCATCGTTAGCCAGGTTCGCGGGGAGTACGAAGTCAGACATGAAGACCTAGTACCCTATTAACAACGCACCGTCCACATGGCCGGGAAGTTTACAAACTTTTACATCGACCATGTACCACGCAAGCAAAATGCGCATGCAGACGCACTGGCGTCTCTCGCTGCCTCTTTTAGCTCTAGCAGCTGGAACAGTGGAGAAGATATTTGTCCACAGCCACGACCTGTATTGCCCGAGAATGCTTCTGAGGATTACCAGGAGCCAACAGGAGATTCTCAAACAAAGAAGTGCTGGAATTGTCAATCGGTCCAGAGCCTAGAGACTGGCGATTACCCTACATTGATTATGTCCTGTATGGCATCTTGCCTGAGGACACCAAGGAGGCGGCTGCCATTCGAAGGAAAGCCCTCAAATTCTATGTGATTACACGAACATTATATCGTCGATCACACGACGGGATCTTGCTCCGCTGCCTTTCACCAAAGAGGCACATGAAATATTGACAGAATCCCATGACGGTATGTGTAGGAGCCCAGCAACCTGGCCCAAAACTTGCATACCGACTCCAAAAGGCTGGGAATTATTGGCCTAAGATGATCGCTGATGCATCACTCATGCCAAAAGATGTCACGCCTGCCAAATACATGGCGATTTCATCCATCAAGCGCCAGGCTACCTTCACTCCACGACTTCTACTTGGCCATTTGAAATGTGGGGGATGGATGTGGTTGGCCCTATCAGCCCTCCATCATCAAAAGGACATCGGTTTATTTTGACAATAACTGATTACTTCTCCAAATGGGCTGAGGCCGTTCCTTTGAAGGAGGTGAAGTCATCTGATGTGATCAATTCGTGAAACATCACGTCATTTACCGTTTGGTGTACCTCGACGAATTGTCCACGACAATGGCCCCCAGTTCACAGTCAGCTTTTCAAAGATTCTGCGCCAAAAGTTTAGAATCCAGAGTGTGTCCTCAAACGGCATACTACCCCGCCGCTATGTCTCGGCAGAAGCTTCAACAAGACCATCGGCAAACTTCTCAAGAAATTCGTCTCGAAAAGTCAATGTGACTGGGATGATAAGCTAGGTGAATGCTTATGGGCTTATCGCACAACTGTTCGAAACCCAACCAAAGCTACACATTTTCTTTGGTATAACGGGTGTGAAGCTGTGCTTCCACTGGAAATCCAAATTCCATCTTCTACGCGTCGCCTTGACAGCAGAGATGACAACAGAGGAGAAGCATCGACAGCGACTCCAGGAATTGGAGGCC
>JAVJIF010027062.1:0-26117 GCA_038442645.1 Agave tequilana
CTAGAACCCAATGCTACAGGTGTCAAGGGTATGGTCACTTTGCCAGCCAGTGCCCGAGTCAAACCAAAACCCTCTTTGTCGAAGTTCCCATTGAAGATATAGAATGAGAGGATGATGGAGAAGAGGTTGTGCACCAACAAGATGATGACTCAGATGCCTCTGTCGAAGAGTATGAATTCAATGGGTGCATCAGAACTGTGAAAATTACGAGCCTACCTCCTGATGTAGCTCACACCCAATTAGGAGTGGTTAGATGTACTTTAACCAATCTGAACCATTCAACGACGGGAGAAGGACTGCCATATTTCAAACTTGCGCAAAATTGGCAATAAGAACTGCAAGGTAATAGTGGATAGTGGCAGCTGCATCAACGCTGTTGCGTCAAACTTAATCACCACCTTGGGGATGACACCGGTGAAGCATCCAAGCCCCTACAAGGTTACATGGATCGATGCTACATTTATAGATGTTCAGGAGAGATGTCAAATTCCCATCCAATTTGCCACATACACAGAAGATGTGTGGTGTGACATACTCCCCATGAATGTAGGTCATATCATTTTGGGTCGGCCATGGTTATTTGACTTAGATGTGACCATACATAGACGTACCAACCAGTGTTCGTTCGTCCATAATGGGAAAAATGTGAAGATTATGCCAAATCAACCGAAGCCGCCAACCCGAGAGAAAGAGGCTGATAAAGGGAAAGATAAAGTGGACGTTATAAATCCTAAAAAAAGGGTTGATAAGGGCAAAGGTAAGATGGAAATGAATTTGATTAGCCACGATCAAATTGAAAAGTTCTTGCAGGATTACACTTTTGTTCTCAAACACAAAGCAGACATCGAGAATAAGGTCGCTGATGCGCTGAGTCGACGTGTCACGATCTTGGTGGCAATGAGCACAGAAGTGGTTGGATTTGAGAAATTAAAAGAGGAGTATGAATCATGTCCCGATTTTGGGAAAATTTATGTCACGTTACGAGACGGCCCTGTTCGTGAGATGTACGGTTTTCTCCTTCAAGACGGTTATCTCTTCAGATTCCGTAAGTTGTGTATTCCCCGTACGTCCCTCAGGGATTTTCTCTCTTGGGAACTACATGCTGGAGGTCTGGCGGGATATTTCGGTCAGAACAAGACAATTGAGGCCGTTGAACACCGATTCTACTGGCCGAGTCTGAAAAGAGATGTCTCTAAAGTAGTTAGCCAATGTCGCACGTGTCAACTGGCCAAGCAAAAAAGCAGATTGTCGGACCTTACACTCTTCCTGTACCTAATTGCCCCTGGCAAGACGTGAGCCTAGACTTCATACTAGGGCTACCCAAAACTCAAAAAAAGCACGATTCTATCTTAGTGGTAGTTGACCGATTCTCAAAAATGGCTCACTTCATCCCGTGTTCCAAGACCTCAGATGCGTCTCGAGTGGCTGTCTTATTCTTTGATCATATCGTAAAGTTGCACGGGATACCTAAAACCATGGTGTCTGATAGGGATGTTAAGTTTGTTAGCTATTTCTGGAAAAACACTTTGGCATAAGATGGACACCAAACTGAAATTCTCAACCGCCTTTCACCCACAGACAGATGGTCAAACCGAGGTGGTAAACAGATCTCTAGGAAATCTCCTCAGGTGTCTAGTTGGAGAAAATTTAAAAACTTGGGATCTCATTTTGCCTATGGCTGAATTTGCTTATAACGGATCTATCAATAGGACTATGGGTCTCAGTCCTTTTGAAATAGTAAACGGTTTTAAGCCCAAGCAACCCATTGATTTAATTCCCATGGCTCATCATCATTCTAGGGTATCAGACTCCGCATCAGCATTTGCATCTCATATCCATGCATTACATGAGGAAGTCAGAGACAAGATAATGAAAAATAATACTGATTATAAAGCTTCTGCAGATCTACATCGCCGATTAGATCTTTTAATGTCGGAGATTATGTGATGGTCCGCATGCGACCCGAACGGTTTTCACCAGGAACCGTGAAGAAATTACGCGCGCGGAGTGCAGGGCCATTCAAGATTATCAAGAAAATCAATTCAAATGCTTATGTGGTGGATCTCCCACCTGACTTTGGCATCAGTTGCACCTTTAATGTTGAGGATTTGGTTCCATATCGAGGTACTTTTGATACCCCTTCTGATCCATTTGTGGATGAGCCAAGCCAAGACCTACTTTCCAAGAGCCCCCCACTGCCTCCACTTCCCCCTAAAATGTCCTATGCAACAGAACATATAGATTCTATCTTGAATGATTAGATTATCTCTACTGGAGATGGAGGGACGAGACGCTATCTCATTAAGTGGACGGAAAACCTGATTCAAAAATTCTTGGATTACCGAGGAGGACCTTCAGCATCTTGATCATGATCGACTGGAGCGCTATCACAGCAGACAACAGTTCTGCCCCCCACACTCGACAGGGTCGAGTTCTTTCCACCCGGGGGAATTGATGAGGACATCATGCCGCCGCCCAGGGGCAGGTTCGATCGAGTATACTTCAGGAGGCGACGCACTGGTCTTCTATGGTTTTAGATTAGACTTGTTTCAGGCTTTATTGATAGCAGATGTTTTAGCTTTATTTGTGTTCTTTTTTAATTTTTTTTCTTTTGTGGACGTTTAGTACCACATCGGTTATTTCCCAGTAGTACTCTTTTGTAAAGCCTAAATAAGGCCCCCTAGACTATTATGTTGAAATGATTAAACTTTTCCTCAAATTATCTTGCTAAATTCTTGAGTTTATTGGCTCTCGAGTTTCTGTGTGAGAAGCCCGCGTAAGGGTGGAAACCCAAAATCTTCTCCTACTCTCAATTTAAATTTTGGTTACGATTTGAAGGTGATTGCGATCCAGGTGGTTTTACATCAGTATGGGAGAGAGTGCAAGATACCTATTTATATCCAAATAGTAAGCTTATGCACTTCATGGTACTTGTTACTTTTCTCCAAGCATCTCTCTTGGACATTTTCACTCTAGTTCATTTTCCTTCTGGAAAGTCATTGTTGATTTTTTGCTTTCATCTTCTCACTAGGAACCACCCTTGTTCTTGTAGTCCTCGATCACCTTCTACAAATAAAGATGCATCTTTTATTTCGAAAATAAACTGTGCACCTAAGAATTTAAATTATAATTTAGAGACAAATTCTCTGGTCAATGGTATGAATTCACTAAGCATGTTTAATTTACTTGTCAATCACCTTTTCTTAAGAATCAGTTTAATAATTATCTTTTTTCTCGTTTCATCTACTCGCATTAGAAAATTGTCTGACCTTTCTTTCTGCCTTACCGGGTGACAGTCATGTCAAATGCCAATTCATCCAATCACACCCAACAGCCTTATGGAATCCATCTGCTGGTCTGTATCTGAACCAACTTCATTTGCACGCATTTATACAGAGTCCTCTGGGACAGAAGATGCTAGTGAGCAAGATACCTCTCTATTCTTTGACGCGCAAGGTGGTGGCAGGGATTCTGAAGTATTAATGGACAATTTCTCACGTCCACTCAGTGAAAGGTAACTTTCAAATTGTGAATAATTTTCCCCTTGGGCGCTTTCACCCCTTCTAGTTTTGCTTCAAAGGCTTATGCTTATCCTTGTTGTTGCAGTGAGAAGAGGGATGTAATATTTAAAAACCACTTCCTTGCTATACTTTTTCCAATCGATCGGTTTGGTGAACTGGGACCTTCTTCAAGAACATTCTTCAGCGATGGTGGTTTTTCATGCTTACAGGTTTTGGATTACATCTACAACTTTTACCAGGTACAGTTTTAAATTCATTCTCTCAATTTATCTTTATTGAATCTTGAGGCAGATTGCGCTTTCTAACCAGCAAATTATTATTCATGAACTTATGCGCATGTTTGATTTCTAATTTGACTTAGAACCGGGGATAGAAGTAAAATTTGCATTTCTTCTTGTTTTGTGTCCAGGAAAACATGTCAGCTGAAGAAATAGATGTAGCAATTCACACAGACTCGAGACACGCAGATAGGCTTCGGTGCATCTACGCTAGCAAAGAATCAGTAGATCAAGGCTCTGTGTCATTCAAAAGAATAGAATTCCTTGGGAGCCGAAGGAGCTTCGAGGCATTGAAGAGGGTTAGTGGGGAAAACAACAGCAATGTATACCAACTACTAATTAGAGCTTGATTCATTCGGCAATAGATTGATGGCTCTAAGATTGTATGTTTTTTTTTTTTTTCTTTCCATTTTTTACATTTTATACTTAATTGTTGGGAACAAAAGTCTTGTAGCTCAGTCTTGAATCGGAGACCTCTCATGGCCCAATTACCCCTTTAGCACTATGCTATGCTTCAGGCATATGGTTTGTGTAAAATCTTGTGCAAATAAAGCCACGATTATAGTAAATAATTTTTTTTTTTGGGGTCAACTCTTTCAGCTCTATAATCCAGTTTGTGTGAGTCTAGGTTTTGGACCATAAATAAATTTGCCTTTTGCGTCTGTGTGTTTTGGGGGGTTAAACCAAGTCCAAACCAATTCTATTCCGATGGTATTTTTACCCATATGGATATCCTCATGATATTTTGATAATGGTGGGTATGCTTTTAAAATATCTGTATTTACTTAAAATAACGTAGATCAACTTCAACAAAAATGCTTCTAAAAGTAGGCAAATTTATCTCAAAAATTGTTTGAGCATCCCTTGCTAAAGATGAATCTAGATCCTCTCACCTGTCCTTGTTGCATTTTACTATCCAATGCAAAGTATTAACTATCTATAATTTTGTAAATGGTTAAGATTCAACTAAATTGTAACTGGATTTATATCTTTGTGATCGCAATTATTATTATTTTTCTACTGAAAGCCATCTGTAAAATAGTGGACATCACGATGACACATCGGGCCGTCCAATGCAAAAGACATAGACTAAAGAAGTTGACTCGTAGTTTTACATCATACACTACTCTAGTCCTCATATCTTTTTTTTTTTTTACTTTCAAGAAAGGCTCGTAGTTTTACATCATAAATAAAATAAAACGAGAAAAAGAATTTAAAAAGAGACAGCTCAAGCTCATGGCTTACAATCATAACGAGGTCAATATCATGAAAAATCATATCATTTTTTTTTTCTTCTTTCAATTCAATATCATGCAAAATGCTAAACGGGTTATTGTTGCTAGATTGCAACTGAACTCGAGAGAATAATACATGCATCCAATCCTCATGACCGCACACAGAATATTTATTAGATACAACCTTATTTTTCATTTCTTTTAGTTTATTATTCAAGTCTAAAAAATATACTCTGAACAGCTGAACAGATACCGTTCCCTCATTATTAGTGACTTGGTTGAAGGTTAGGAGAATTTTTCATTTATCAGGTAATGTTTCCAGATAGTCATACAAATACATTTTCATACCCAAAATTTGAAACAGATTCATTTTTAAACCGACGTAGTTTCAGAATTAATGAAAGATACTGTGGATGCTATGGACACCAAATAATGCTATGGACTACAGAAATTTCATAGCAGTTTTTCCCCATGACAAACAATGAGGTTTCAGTGATCTTGAAACTGTGGGTTTAAAATAAATTAGTTTCTTACTTCAAAAGAATCTTCATTAACTTTAAAAAAAAATTGATTAGTTTCAAATTTGGGTGCAGATATATTCTCCTTCAGTATAAAACTCTAGTGTCCACACATTTTTTCTTCCTTCAGCAGCCACAATCGTTCTTGGCTATTGGTTTCTATAACTGTTAATGAAAAAGAGCACGTCCACAGAGATATTTGCAAATATTAGAGGAAACTAAATGTAATTACAATGTTTCTACAATGAATCCTCACAGATGGCTCTATTAGTATATATTAAATTTAAATTTTAGGTATTGTATAGATGATATTGTTTCAAAACATTGTATGTATCTAACCTGTCCACAATTTTGATTTTGATCTTTTTCCTAAAAAAAATTGAAGGCAATATTTGGAGCTCTCATAATTCAATTTCATTCCTTGCTATTGAACTTGGCCTCAGTGCCTGCAAATTTAGATATCATAACTAGAAATCAAATATTAGCTTGGCAATCAAATCTAAGTGGCTAGGTCTCAGTGACACCAAATTTAGATATTATGTGGACATCAAATCTTGGCCTGGAAATCAAATCTTAGTGGCTATAGATTTTTATAATATATCACTCAAAGTTACCTTCAAATGTCCTTCAGTTACATCAATTGTCGCTATGTAATAAATTTGCAGTTATTGTTGTCCTAAAAAGAATATTATCACAAGGATAAATTGCTGGAAAAAAAAAGCATCACAATTTCTATAGATCGCAAAATGCATTATAGAAGTGGGTTAATATGGGATGTCTTGTACCACTGATGTGGAGGGAATTGAAATTGGCATCAGCTACATAAGATATTTCTCCAATACAACCATTAATAAGGTCCATCTAAAATAGTATTTTGATGATATGCAAGAAAAAAAAATATCATAAATTATCTAAAATTCACATGAAACAAAGCAGTACAACTTGAAATACAGAGTTAGCGTGTCTTCAGTCTCGCTCACTGATTGCCGTCAGGTGCTCGTCAATTTCCTCCGTAGACAGCACTTTAAAAACTGGATCATCTTTCTTCACAACCCCCACCTAGCCAACAAAAACCAACATGAACACTGTAGGAAGAAATATATCAAGATGGAGATGGATTAATGATATGTACAGATCCAGGGCAAATGGATCCGCCGTTAACTACTAAATGGTAGTAAATCCCTTGAAGAAAACAAGAAATTCATTGTGTTTGTTGCAAAAGAGAATTACCAAAAAGAAACTCTACCAAAATAGCTTAAATAACCAGGTCAAGTTCATGATGCAAGAGACTCAATTTGTCATAGATACCAACATACTATTCTGTGTAAATTATACTGATGATTTTTGCATTTTTGAAAGCAAAGGACCAATACCTCAATTTCAGTGGCCTTAAAATCCTCTTGAAGAACAGATTGCAAAGCAGATATAGCTGTCTGCAAAGACAAACACAGAAACTTGGATCAGCTGATAAGGAAACAATGGAGCACTGTTTTTTTTTTTTTAACCTGCCAAAAGATGCTTGAATGAGCCAACTATAAATATTTTCCTAAATTAAAAGCACAGTTTCTTGAAAGAACAATAATTTGCACAAAAACAGTTTAATCAAATCTTGAAATGGTATTACTTTCCCAGAAGGATGAGGGGAGGCAAAAGCACTTAAAATGCACACACATACGGACAGGACATTGGAGGAGAGGAGGGGGGGGGGGGGGGGGGGGGGGGGGGGGTGGGGGTGGGGGGTGTTTTGAAAAGAAAGGTAAAAAGGAGGAGAGGGAAGAAGAATTACCAAAGAAGAAAGGAAACCCAGTTTCAGTTCACATTTGTTGAAGGCGAAAAGAGTTAATGGCAGTACAACACACATTACACTTTGAAAAGGATCTCAGAGGGACTAAATATTATAACAAATTCTCTCATCTTCTCAAGGATGAAGAATGCAAAAACTGGATGTGACTAGAAGGATGCAAACATATTGAGAAGGATAGCATCAAGTGTGCGCATGGATAGTACTCATACCAAAAATTTGGACCCATCTGTTACATATTAGCTACAAGCCCACAAGCTAGGACCTAAACCAATTAAAATAGTACAGAGCCAGCACATTGGATCCACAAGGGAAAACTAACATGAATCCGATCTGTAAAAGATAAAGTCGGTCAAAATTGGGAGAGTCTGAACTATAAAAGTCACAACTCATGACCCCACATACAAGAGTATACCTAAGGTTGCCCCACCTTGAAGTCAGATTTAGGCCTGACCAGAAGCCAATTCAAGTAGATCCACACGAATAAAAACCCTACCAGAAACTGAGATGGCTATAACCAAATCAAATAGACTTCTTTTGTAGAAGGGGGAGAAAAATATTGTTCCCCTATGCAGGTTCGGGAATCAAATTACAGATGTGCACAGTCACCACATGCCAATATGGATATAACAAATTATAGTACCTGCACAGTCTCGTCATATGAGAATGCAGGATCGTTCTTCATCTTTTTCTCCAAAAAGTTTATTGCTTCTTGCTCTTTCAGGCCAGCACTTGTAGCCTGGAAGTAAAAGAGAGCCATATCATGACGTGTTAAAGAAAATATAATAGCATTATCAGTACAATGCAAGTTCAATAATGATTGACAACAATGACAAGAGTACCAAATGATGTAAGGAAAAAGTATGCTTACATTATTACCACACACTAACCCAATATACAATACATCACAGCCATTTAAACTGGGAAAAAACTCATCCATGCCGCTGTTTTTGTAATCAACAATAGCTGTGACTCCAAATACAAGCCACAGCATTTTTTTCTAAAGGTAACCAAAGTTTATTCTAATTGATTAGCACAATTAAACTCCCTAACTCCAGAAAACTTGAGCAACTGAGGACAGTTTACATTGTCAGAACCAAATAAAGATTCGATAAAAGAAGCATACACCAAATTTGCCAAGTTCTAGAGCCCGCATTGCAAGCCCATTATTCTGAGAGCCCTAAATGCTCCCACAGAGTACAAATCAATTTGTTCTTACATAAACTTAAACATTAAAAATACGCCAGAAATATGGAGTACCACCAGCAGTTAAAAGCATGAGGGGCAAGGAGAAAACAGCTCGAGGAATAATTTATTTCTCACCAAATATACAAAAATCTGTATGCCATTGGAATAATCATAACACCGCTTAAGAAATAACTGCGGCATTCTCGTCAAATAAAGTATGTGTAAAAATGAATATCAGAGCACAAGATCGAAAAGCTGTGTACTAGTACTGTGTTCTACAGAGTGCTTCAGAGCAAGCATGCAATGGATCTTAAATTACACATGGTAACAAAGCAAAGAGAAGTTGAAATTGCATTAAAGCATGGCCCAAGTTCAGCTTTATAAGAGACGGAAGAAGTTAAAACTACAAAGTTTTGCCAAAAATTTGAAACAAAAAACATTAAGGCAAAAAAAACATGAGAATTAATAGAAACATGTACAGATAAAAGGATATAAGAGCAAATATATTGTATTTAGTATTGTATTTAGGAACATAAATAAGCAAGCATGGGAAGCACAATACGAAAAAGAGCGTGCAGTGAATACAAGCTCATACCACAAATATTAGACAGGTCTCACCACAATCGGCTATGCAAAGTTTAATAAACCGTGAAATTGACTTTAGAAAATGTCAGAGAAACACTAGGCAGGGACAAAAGTCTAGGATAATTTATTTTTCGTACCATACAAGAAGGCATGCATGTCTGTGGTTGTGTGTAGTGTATCACTCATTACTCGTTAGTTTATGTTACTGAGTAGCATGTATGGACTAGGCCTGATGAGCTCACTTAATATGGATAAAAATAAGTTGATAATGGACCTAACCTATGACACTCACAAGGCATAACTTAGTTATGCCCACCTACAAAAATATATGTCATGCAATGAAATTAGACGATCCACTCTGTTAATCTTAATCTACATATTAAAACCTCTCCCTGTGTGTGTGTGTATGTGTTGGACTACACACTTCTCATTCATTCCAGAAAGTAGAAAGTTAACACATCTCCCACCATTATTTGTCTTTGACATTCGTGCAAGGCAAAATTTCAAAAGGTGAATAGTAGTTAGGGAATAAAAATAATGATGAATTCACAGGGAAAGTGGTGAAAAACTTGTTAACTCTCACCTTTTGGAGTGAATGAGAAGCGTTTAGTCAATCCGTAGATGTGTGTAGGGTAAAGTGTTTCTAGTGTCTCAACTTACATTACAATCTAAAAAGACGGTCTAAAATTCCATCATGGAGCATCCCTGAAGATGATCCACTCCATCCATTTTGATCTACTTACTCAAAAATGATTGCCATGCATTCTTGATATTTTTTATCCATGCATCAAATGGTTATAAAATGAATGATTTTTCAACAATAGAACAAATGACACCATTTGATCAATGGTTAAAGAATGTCCAAATTGTGTGATTTTCTATATATAAGCGTTTTAGGACATAAAAATCATGAAAGTTGGAGTGGATCGTTCATATGAATGATATATGGTGAGGTTTTAGGCCGCCACCTTAGATTGTTATCTAAAGAGACACACTAGGAACACTTCACGCGCGCACGCGGACACACAATTCTTTCAATTATATCTACATTCACTAATCAACCAAAGCTCGTCCTCTCTTGTTGTGAGCATCTTTAAGTGTAAGCAGGCACTCGATAAAGTTTCAAGCATTTGATCGAATAAAAAATAAAGTAGCACATAAGTTTGGAATACCTTATGACCAAAAAAATGACCAGCTGGATCGCACTTAAAGAGTTGAGGACCATTCTCTTCATCAATTCCCAATATCATGGCAGCTTCAACAAGGTAGGAAAAGAGAATGATGATAGGGAACAAGCACAATCAGAAGCTATATGAAGTAACATAAATAAAAGGGGGCAAAAAGAAAGGAAAATGGAATATAGTACAAACTGTTTACAGAGGACTTACAAAGTTTTGCTCTCTGAAAATGGAACTTAGTTATAAAAAGAGAAAGGAAGAAAGAAAAAAGAATGAAACTGACCTACTCCCAGGGGTCTCATATAAGCATGCTGGGTGTATACCTGTGACTTGTCCGCTATCCTGCACAAATTTGAAGAATACAGAATCTGTCAGATTGGTGTTAGACAACAAGAGTATTGCAGAGTTCCGAAGCAAATGAAGTAGGCAGTTTATCTAAAATAATCTAACATCCAAAACAGGAATCAATTACTTTTTTTCACTGAAATGTGGGAATAACAAAATAGTGACAATGCCTAGAGAGATGATATATGCTTTGATGGGTAATCACTAAATAGAACTAAAAAGAATCATTAAATGGTGTCCAAGACAAAGTGGCTTGGGCCATCATCCCAATGTCAACATTTCCGTTCCATAGCAAAATGAACTCCTTTCCCCTTTCATACACCTCCATTCCTCATTTCAGAAATTATCATTTCTAAAACTGTTTCATATTGAGCATCCAAGTTTGGACATCAATTCCCAGTCTGCATATGTCTTCTCTCCAGATGAAGGATTTGCATGTTCCCAGCACTATTGAGAGCACTATTTCATCTCCAAATGCAATATAGATTGAACATGAAATTTGTGACACGAGGTCTATACTACGTTATACCATATTATAGGAAATGAAGAGAGGAATTATTTGACACAAAAGATTTACTAAATGCAATTTGTTTGTGACCAAGTGAATATATCAACAAACTAGTAAGACAATATAGTAAAGGTAGATGGAGGTACAAGAGGAGACAGCGACAATGATATCTTTCATATGCACTTAGTATCCACAACGGATGCTTCCTATATAGGAGTGCCAATGGGTCTCCAATCAAGCTTAGCCGGGAGTAGAATTACAGGGCCTGCGACTGATAGATGCCTGCTTGTATCAAGACATAACCCAATCCTCAAATAGGTTATTACTCAGACTGAGACTCAAATCGAGAATGGCTATGGTCACTGTAAAATCCCTCTATTACTTAGAATTGGGGTAATTGAACCATATTGGGCATCTGACTGCCAAGTCTTCTTTTTGTTTAAAACACTAACATTCCCAACCCACCTATACTGCCATAAACGCTCAAGTGATATCCTTTAAACACATTTATCGAAAAATCCCTTAAATTAAGGGCCGCAGATATGAATCAACTAAACAGCTTAAGGCACAAAACACAGTTCTGTGGAAACATGAACATAAAAAATTGATTTGTTTTGTTGAATCATACGTAAACAGAGGCACAGGTGTTGGCAACAAAGTGAGGTATGATTATAAGAACAAAGATTTACACCAGGACAAAAGTTGAAAGCTAGTAAAAGTCATCATACCATTTAGCTAATACATCAACGGGCAGTTCATACCCCCATTTGAAACGAAATTCAGCTGCTTGGTTCCTTGCTTGAGATACTAAAGACCTTGCATCGGCTGGAGAAGTTGGTTGAATGAGATGTTAGAAATGTTAACATGTTACTATAACCTACATAGAAATTATCAATTGAAACAATCTTCTACCTGCCGTGTAACTACCGCTAGACAAGAGAATTCATTTTAAACGTACAATATGCTGAGTCAATGTTGCAGAAGCAATAAGATACGTTCATCATAGACATTTACTTTGAAACATTAGCATCCAATGGAAGTTTGTCGACTTGTTAAGAATTTACTTTTACATGAGTAAAAATATTTTATCATGCCAGATTAACAAGTTAGAAGGCCAAGCTTGCATAGGCCACTATTCTTCAGACTCGACGGTATCTGGAGAGATGAATATTTTATATTTTAAAGAATGGTGTCAGATATCAACAGATTCTGGTATCCAGTGTGAGATACCTATACGACATTAACACTGTGTATTGGCAAAATCAGGGTCGATATTGCTAAGATGACCAATATTGACGATAATGTTACTAAAAACCATTGGTTGATATTGATATCCATATTTTAAGCCATGCTTTAAAGACTTCATTGCAAATAATTAGTCAAAAGCAATAAACAATAACAAATATGTTTGCACATGTTAGAAGCTAGAGCAGATTAAAGTTAAGCAATCATTCATCTACTCTGAGTTGACAAATATTATATTACAACCTCATTAAGGTTGCAATCTTAAAGCCTAATTGAGACTCACTCTGGCTGATAAAACATTGAAATTTACATCATCTATTTCATCTATAAGGTTACAATTTTGAAGCCCTCCTTCTGGCTTGATAAATATAAAGTTACAACATCTAGTTAATCCGTAAGGTTACAACCTAGAAACCTACATGACTCTAGGTCCTTCCCCTGGGTTGATAAATATGTTAGATTTGCAACAGCTAGTTCATCTATTAGCTTTCAACCTTGAAGACTACTTGAGGGTCTCTCTCTCTCTCTCTCTCTCTCTCTCTCTCTCTCTCTCTCTCTCTCTCTCTCTCTCGTGTGTGTGTGTGTGTGTGGGTGCTTTGGGGAGGTGCCGTACACACATGTAGAGCGACAAAAGAAAACATGAACGCAGCTACAATCATGGGAAGTACATACAAAGTTGAGCAAGTTTCTCAGTTTCATATTTCAAATCTGCCTCCCTCCAAACTGAGAAAAACAACCAGAATGGATAAGTCTTGTGCGAGAATCTACAAGTTGCAACTTTGCTAGTCAACATCGCATTGCAGCACAAACAGGATCATGTGACTTTGATGCAGGTAAGATCTTAACTCAAAAGAACTAACACCATGAGAATGAAGCTCTATCATATTAGTGCCATGTATGTGTTAAAAAGCATATCAATTCAAAAAATATCCAAAGATATTTATGCAGCAATAGGCGTGCGTTCTAAATGTCTATGCGACCAAACAATCAGTTAATAATTTAATAAAGTTAATTCAAATTTTTAGTTGAGGTACTCTAGGAATGACAGTTTCAAATAAAGGGCTTAGTTGCACTAGAATGGTGATATGAATAATGATTTATCTACCAATAATCCAAATCAAGAAACTTCAAAGGTACATTTGATGATAAATGGCTAAAGATGGTAAGGAATGACGAAGAGAGGAGCATAGATTGAAGTACAATCAAGGAGGGTCAGAGGTGTGTGAAAATAATATTTTCCTTTTAAATTTTCACATCGTAGAAAGATACCATGGAAAAGTTTGACCACTTGAATAATATGTGTAATATCTCTAGTTTAAAATATCGTATTTTAATCTTTACTAAGTATTTATTTTGTTTCTGTTTATGTTATTATTATTTAGTAAGTTGATTTATGACTTATTATTATTATTATTAAATATACAAATTATTTTGAAGAGATTAAATTTTAATTTGAATCATATATATATACCACTATTATTATTTGTTAATTTAATTGTTATTACCATTATTTCGTTATGGTTATTATTTGTTATGAGTGTTAATATTGTTACTATTATTAATAAGTGTTATTATGTATTAATATTATTACTAAGTGTGATTATGAATGTGTTTTAGATTGTTATTAATATGTAATTGTTATGGATTATTATTATTCTTGTTATTTTTCCTTCTACTTCCATCTTCTTTTTCCTTTTATTTTCTTTAGCCCATAACCAAGCCCAAAGCAAAGTCCATTCAATACCCAAACCCATTTACCCTTTACACATTACCATATGCTAAACCCGCAACCCATGACCCATTAGCCCGTTAACCCATTCAAATCCTAATCCTAACTAACTAGATTCAAATCCTAACAACAAAATCAAATTCTAACTATTAAATCTAATCCTATCTAATACTATAGCAACCAATCATTTTCCTCCTTCCCCCTCCCCTACATTGCCGCGCCTCCACCCATCCTCCTGCGTAAGCATCCCCGGGTGCTCTTGTGCTTCTCATGCCATGAGCAGTCGTGCCCCTTGCGGCATCACCACAGCCCGGAGCCTCCATGGTGACTCTTCTCTCCACCGAGTCACAACTTCATGGCCACAAGTTCACCATCTCCATCACCATTGCCTAACCATCCCACCATGGCTGCTCCTCCACCAGCCTTGCACCCCACGGTCTCTCTCTCGCTTCATGGCCGCACGCCTCAGTCCACACACCTCTGCCTGAGCGCCGCCGGGACCCCTACAACCGGATTCCCCTTCTTGGTCGGCCAAGCACAGGTCGTGATCACCACAGCAACAACACAACCAACACCCCACCAAGCCCATTGGCGCATAGCAACCTCACTTCACCATGGCATCTTCCACCTATCCATGAGTCGCCGCCGATCGCCGCCGGCGCGCACGAGCACACCCACATCTTTCCCGGAGAGATCCTCAAGCCATCAACATCTTCCGCAACTTACGTCCCCGCCGTTCACCGGCCATCGGCGACCATTTCTTCCCTTTGTCGTGAGCTTCCCCCTTCTTTATAACTTTGCATGCATATATATTTTAATACATGTGTGTATTATGTGAATGAATGTGTGTAGCGTGTAGGTGCGTGAGTTCAATTAGGTTAGTATGTGCGTGAGCCCGGAGTCCCATCTCACAGCCGCCCCTAATGGCCGTGCATCCCATCCTTTGCCGAGCCCCAAGCTCTTTCACCTTCCGCCGGAACGACAAGCCACCGCGAGAGCCCTACCGTACCACCATCATCTCTCCGTCGAGCCACCGGTATTGTCCGCGGCCTCCGCCTCCTCCGCTGTGCCGCCTCAGAGCCATCCACGCCCCCATGCCCGATAGGGATCTACTCGTGAGATCCGGACCAGGTAACAGAAGATCCGGACCCCGGCTCGGATTGGTGCTCGTTATGAACCTGATACACAGGCAATGTAAAGAATAATCCACGGGATGATTCGGAGATCCATACTGGTTCGTGCAGTGAAGACCAGACGACGACTCGGATTCAAAACTACTTCATTTCATGTGAGTGTTTGTTTATTGGTCTATTTCAATTTCAGTGTCTTATTTTATTGTTTCATGCGAATGTATGTATTATTTTGCATTATTCTGTTTATGACCATGCTCACTTCATTGTTATCTATACTTGTGTAGTGATATTTTAAAATTGGAATGTATTCGATAGATTGTTGACTTGATGTCAGGATAGCGTTCAGTAGTTGATAGTTGGACTATATATACATCGTCACCGATTATGAGATCAGCATTTACCATTGGGATTGGAAGTCTCTCATTATGTATTTTGATATTTTTGAATTTATTAAACATGCTAATACTTGAATTAATTGTGAGACTGTATTGGAGTAGTATATGACTTGAATTGTGGATTGGATCAGAGTAGTTTGTATGGTGGATATTACGGATATACTGTAGAATAGTAGTAGTTATGGATTATTATATTATGGGAGAGTAGGGTATTTCAATGATGATGGATCGAATATATCTCTGGTGTCAATGTATATAGATTCGATGTTTTTGATTCTGAGACATTATTACTTTATCATTCCAAGTAGATTCGTTATCATTTTGGGATTTGAACTATTGGTGATGTAACTTAGACTATAATCAGATTTGGATCTTGGATTTGACTGATTTATGATGGTAGTATATGAGTGGATATCTGAGGTACATTATCAGTAGAATTGATTAATCTTGGTTGGTGATAAAACCAGTGAGAGATTAGTTGGATATTGATGATTGATTAATTTGGAGATTCTTTATCAAAAGAACGAAATCTTGGATTTGGAATTATCTGTATACTTGACTGAGTGGAGTTGACTTTGGGTTGATGAATGTGTTTGATTGGATTGGTCAGAACTAGCGGTTTAGACTTGTATACAGTTGGATTGTCATATCAGTATATGGATATTATGGTTGATCTTTATAAAAGTGAGAATATGTGATGATTTTGATTGATGATCTTATTGTTATTTGATATGGAGTATATGACTAGATGTAGCTGACTGTTTATGTGAGACTAATATATTGGTGACTAGAAAATGGTTATATTGATAATATAAAGGACTAGAATAGATCAACATGAACAAGATAACTTATTATTGATTTATCGAGGCGATGGTTTACCGTATCAGATACTTTGACATGGAGTGATACTTGATGTTAACAATGATTGAGACTATAAGTTGATGGATCAGTTAGTATTATATCTTAGTACGGATGGATGAGATGTTGATCAGTTTTAGATGAGACTGTCTATTGAGTAGTATCTAAACTTGTCATTATATTAATTCATGTTATTGAAAGTTACTCAAAAATATTGTCAAACCATAACACATGCATTTTTTCATTGTTTTACCGTTTACACAGTAATATTGTCCACATTGTTACTGTTACATCACTGATATTGTTACTATCACCGTATCGTCCCAGTAATCAAAATAACATGGATATTAATTAATCAAAATAATAATATAAATAGACAACTTACACCGAAATTAGGAAAACTGATAGAGGAGATAACGTCTGTATTTTGGGTGGACCTAAGATACAGGTTGTGCAGCCGAGATACAGTTCCACTGCAGAGTTTGGGGGATGACTGACATCCCGTATTGTTTTGTTATTGTTATTGACTACCTAGCGGTAGGACCTGATTCAGCGCCAAGTGATTGGGCTGTGGTTCCGGGTATGGACGGAACCCACCTAAAATATAGACAATATCTCCAAACAATCAGTTTCAATAACTTAAGACGTCGATTGGCTCACGTGGTAGGCGTAGTATGGGATGCGTCTACTGCAATGTGACAATTGGTGTTCGTTGACATAAAAAAGTAATAATGAACTGTTCATAGTGTATTGTGACTGACTGTATTCACTTGACTGTATTCACCTGACTGTACTTATATATAAACTATGATAGACACCTGACTGTACTTATATATAAACTATGATAAACACCTGACTGTACACATGACCTAATTCGGACATCTGACTCTAGCAATGACTGTTTTTATTATTATTCAGCATGTTATTTTAGTCTTATTTCAGTATTTATTTTCATAGTCTTTTTCATGATATTAATTATCAATTATCTTTTATTTACAGTTTATCATTATGTAAACACTGTTTATATGCACGAGCACCTTCCCCCTTTCTTACACACTCATTGGGTCGCTTTCTGATGACCATAAATTTGCACGTCCAGATACCTATTCTGGTATTATTGTCTTCATTTTCATTCTTATTGATTCTGTAGTTTTCCTGATTCTCTATACATTGTTATCAGTCGTTATTCCTCTTCTGTATTCATATGATATCATGTGTGAACACCCATATGCAGTATTGCGGTGATTTTGATTTATCATAGTAGACTTTTTTATAACTTGTTCAGATTACTTTAGGCTTAGCCAAAGTTCTAAATATCGGATATCGGAATCATATCAGATGGGAGTTTTTCATATCGAATATCAGATATCGGGGAATATCGGGGATACGTGCGCATATCGGACGTTCATATTTGACACTATATATAATGAAATATTGATAATTAAAAGTTGGTTTAGAGTCATACATATCATCTACCTAATAAAATGATGTAATATGCTTGCAAAGACAGTAAAAAATAATGTACATTTGCACGCAGTCGTGCAATAAATAAGTTATTTCATATCGGGCGATATACCGGGCGATTTATCGGCCAATATCGAGCGATTTATCGGCCGATATTTCAAATATTGGTCATTTTTTGCTGCAAACGATATGAATGATTTTTTCATATCGCATCGGCAGCAGGTAAAAAAGGAGATATCGGATGATATATCGGCCGAATCGGCCGATATTTAAAACAGGGGGCTTAGCGTGTATACGTGGGGTATTCTCCTCGCGTATATACGTCGCTGACTCTCGTCACGAATCCGTTTCCACATATTTTGGGAAGCGGGACGTGACAATATGTCAATTTTTTATTAGGGTGATAAAGGAGGTTTTTGAATGATGTAGATATGATGGAAGTGTTTAGACAATTTGTGCCCTTGTTGAACAAAGCTTAAACTATACATGATCAGAAAATAGGTTTTCTTACCTGCCAACTAAGCTATTAACATTTGTACCACGCCATCTCTTGCCCATACGTTCCTTGATAATGAATTTAACATCAATTTGCAGGTTAAGGGAGGCAGATGGTCAAAAAACTTCTTTAAATCCTTCACGAGACCATGCTCTCTGTAGTCAAAAGTCAACACAAAATTTACAGGAAAAGGCTTTGATAAGGACAATGTGAATGGTTTTGAACATGCATTGTACACTCATTCTAAATAAATAAGAGATTTTTTTAAGTGTGTCTACAAAAGAAGGATAAACAAGGATATGACATGAGACACTAGCACACATCAAATTCTAAATTAGTTGCAGCATAGGGAATGGCAAAGACATGAGAACAAGGTTGTGTAATAAAAACAAACTGATTTTCTACCATCACAAGCCACTCCTGAGAACTTAAGAGACGAATTATGCTTAAAACAAAACATAATCCGGAAACAAGAAGTAAACCTAACATTCATAAAATTATGCACTACAATTGGTTGGTTCTTTTTTTTAAATGAAGACTTTAATAGATCACCATAAGACATCTATCAGAGGTCAAGTTATCAAAACCGACTGAATGGAGGTTTTCTTCCGTGGCTCCTTCACAAAAGTTATCCGTCCGTTTGTCTGTCTTCATGAGAGAGAGAGAGAGAGAGAGAGCAAGAGCAGCGGCCTCCCCTCCCGCCGCTCCCTTCCCTCGTCATCGCCCTCCACTGAGCGCCCTCCCTCCTGCTTCCTCTTCTCCCCTTATCCTTCTTCCTTCTCCTCCTCCTTTCTTCTTACTCCTCCCCCTCTAGCAAATCTCTAGCCCTCCCCTAGGCCGCCACGTGCCTTCACCGAGGTCAGTTTCCACCACCTCAGTGGTATACTAGTCTAAAATCATTAGAAGAAATCACTCATATACTAAGATAGTGTAATCAAAAGTTCCTTCCAGCGATTCTACATTCTACCTATTCTCACTTATAGAAAACATTTCCAAATCTAAATCGGCTTTCACAAGGCGAATGCAAAATTTGAATTTAACCTGTCATTCCAGTTGCCAACAATCCAAGATACTTTGTAATCGGAAAGAGATGTGTCACACTCGTCTGATCCAATAGCTTATCCTGCGTCAAAAATAATTCCCAAAAAAGTTTCAAACTTGAATGAATTGAACCTTGTATCAAGTTCTACTGAATAATCAACAAATGGAGAAGTAAATTACTCACCGGGACCTTTTTCTGAGTCACAACACACACTGAATCCTTCCCTCTAACTCCGATCGACGTGATCCCCGCGGCCTTAACAGCTTTAAAAGCATACTCTGTTTCGAATCAAAGCAGAAGGAAATTATGGACTGAAATCCTAGAATCTATAGCTGATTCAAAAGATCAGAAAGAGATCGGGGGCCGAGTCGAAAAACCTAGGGCCTTACCAACTTGAAAGAGACGGCCTTCTGGTGAGAAGATGGTAATGTGGCGATCGTATCCAGCTCCAGTTCCTCGACTCATGGCGATGTAATTCTAGGCGCTCTCGATACGATTTTCTAGGGTTTTCCTACGAGAGGTCCGCTGGGGGTTAGAACTTAGGAGGAGAGCTTTACCTACGCTGCAAGAAAAGCGCAGAAAAGCAGGGAGGAAAGAGTTTGGGTTCGCATTCGGGTCAGATTCAAACGGATGTTAATAAGAAATCGGACTTGGGTAGGGTCGGGTCGGAATTAGAATTTTAGGTTTTTACCCGAACCTTTCCCCTTCTGATTGCTAGTGAATCATGACTGATGATTATTTTATGACTTGTAAGGATTAGCTGCTTGATGTGCTTTATGTTTTGCTGCTATTTTTGTTATGCTGAGATATTTCAATTATTTCTTCATTCTTTATTTGAGATTCAAACATGAGCCAACTCAATGCAATACGGAATAAGGCTATTTCCGGCACTCATTACAATCGGACTCATCAAATTTGGCAAGTCCATTTTGTAGGAAAGTTTTATGTTTATTGTATGCCATTTACTTAGATATTGTCTTGTAATATTATTTGGTTCAAGTGGTTAAACTGGTTTGAAAACAAATGAGTAAGGCGTACAAACAGGACCACCATCTACCAAAATTCGTTAGATCACAAAACTTTGGTTTAGATGGTTAAAAAAGAAAGAGGGAGGGGAAAAAAAAGAGAGAAAAGAAATTATTAAGGGTTATTGGATTTGAAATATTCACATCCAAGTCCACAACCACTAACTATAGGCTTCAGTCCTGGTATCCAAACCCAATTGGCGGATCAATTCTTAATCATCTCGCCGCAGATTGACCTGACCCGATCCGAACGACAAAATTATTCATTGTTTCCCCTCTAATTTCTTCTTACGTTTCTTCTAACCCTTCTCTACGAAAAAAAATTTTGCTCACCGTGCGCATAGGAGCTGTCTATGCGGTGAGGGGGAAAAAACTCACCCTCTCCTCTCTTTTCTTTTTTCTCTTTTTCCCGCCCACTCATCAATCTCCTTGTTTTTCTCTGTGCCCTCAAAATTTACAGGTATTTTCAATCAATTTTGTGATGTGTTCTTAATATCTTCTCGTTGTATGATGTAAAAATCAAATCTTTAGGTCCCATCTGTAAATCTAAAAATTAGCCTCATGATTTTGATAATTTTCTCGTGTTTCTTGATGCATACCTAATTTCCAAACTGAGACAGTTGAAAAGTTCTATGCCTATGGTTAAGAATTGATATGTTACATATCAACTAATTTTAGAATTACCCCAAAAAAAAATTGTAAATATAGAAACAAATTCAGAGAAAACAGAAGTTCTTCTCGTGCACCACGTGAAACAAGTGGGAAGAAGAATGTGCCTGGGGTTACAAACAGAAGCAAAAAAGAGAGGACCAGAAATGAAATTCGTCGAAAGTAATAGGAATTAAGATTTAATATAAGGTCCGAAATAAAGTCGGAATTTGACAAAATGCTTGATTCCGTCAAGAGAAGGAACCAACAACCTTCTAAAGCCCGCCAGATACTTGGGTTCTCAAATCTCCAACCCTGACTTCATCTGGATGTACCTTACAAAATGAGCCTAAAACCCTCACCTCTCCACATTGTTTTGGGGGCGGAAGAGAGAGAGAGAGAGTAAGAAAACTTATTTACCATTTACGATGTTTGTTTGGAATCAGAAATGAAAAATCTCTTTTCTTTTTCCTTCTTCTCTTTTACATCTCTTTTTTACACAATAAATTTTCGCTTTTAAGGTGCTACAGTTAATTTTGTTGTCATATAAATTTATTTTGTAATGAGTTGTAACTCAGATCAGTTAATTTTGTTTTGTAGACGTGTAAATCCCACTAGTAATTTAATTACAATCCAAAAACAACTTTATAATTAATATTTATTTTAATATTATTTTACGGTCAACTTTGTGCTCAATTTTTTCACCTCCACTTCCACATTACTAACCAAACACCAGAAAACAAAATATATTTTTCCACTTACACTTTCACATTACAACAAATACCGAAAAAAGAAAATGCATAAATCTTAATTTTCTACCTTTTCCTTCCCATATCCCATTTACATCTTTTCCTCTCACCTCCAACAAATCAAACAATCCCAGAAAGATAGATAATATGAAAAATAAATAGCTAAAACAAGCAATAGGGAGCTTCGGATGTAACGATAACTAATATATTTTTCAGCACAGTAGAAATGGAAATAAAAGGAAGAGAAAGCACATGTTGCAGTGAAAATTATCTGATTTTTCCTGAAACTCAAAATGTATACTGTGTCTGATCTTCACATAATTCTCTCTTTCCCAGTAGTTACAGGTGGAAAACAAAAATTTTTTTTACCTTTCTCTGTTTCTTTCTCCTTCCCTTCTTCATTACCACCAGTGAGAAACACCAAAAACTAAAAGCATTGAAATCCAACTGTAATCAGATATAATGTACAGAAGCTACAGACCTATCAATTAATTCTTTACCACAGTGTCACAAGTGAGCTCCCTCCTGCGACAAACCATCCTTCTCCAGCTCACTGATCACTAACTCAATATTCCTCTTGTACATTGGCATGTAATGGTCATTGATCATCGTGCGTGAGAGCCTCAACTTACCATACAATGATCTCGGTGTCAAGAAGATCCCAACCTTCGGTGGCCTTGGGATGCTGCCGACATCATCATCTCCATTCACCTCTTCATCGTCCGCTGGTCCTTCTGGAGGGATGGGCACAATGTGCATGATCTTTCCAGGAGGAAAGAAGCGCCGCATCTCTGTGGTGGCTTCAATAGATACATTGTCAGCCACCTCAGCGGCCGCTGCAATCTCCTCCTCCTCCTCCTCTCTTGCCTCTTTCACCATATCCTCTTCGTCATTGATCGCCTCTTCGTTCCTTGGTTGATTGAACTCGTGCTCTAGCTGCTGCCAGAGCTCCACTTCGGTCATGCTGTCCTCAATCCTCCCATGGCCCATCAAATCCTCGCCATCGCTTCCCTCATCATCATTATTCTCAATCTCTTGAGAATGGTGAGATGATGCAGAGGAACGAGAGCCTTCCATCTCCGAAGTCCATCCTATGCCTCCTTCAGATGTAATAACCTCTTTTCTTTTTACAGTTTTGGTTTCACTTGTCGAAGGGTGAAAAGAGTTGGCACTTTGACAAGATCCTGAGTCATTTTCTTCAGAATTGGGGCTTGAGACGGAAGAACTCGTGCGGTGCCGAGGTCCCATACATGACCATGAGGAGATCCGGAGCGACTGATGGGTCCATGCGGCCTGAGCCACATTCCGAGCTCTATTCATCACAACCTGAAACAAGCGCACACTAATTAACCAGAATGGAAAAAGAAAAAAAAGACGGCGGTTATCTTGACATAAAAGAGATGTCTGCATGTGGCAATTGTTACACACTTTATTTGCAAAAAGCCATGGGTCTTATAAATTATAGTCTACCCCCCTCCTGTCAACCAAACTGCAGTGCAATTACTATGAAACCAAAAAAATAAAACGTTCTCAGGCTGCTAATGTCACTTTAACAACTAACCTGAAGCAATGGTCGAAATAATCAATTCACTCCCAAAGAGACTCATAGGAGTAGGGGCGTAAACAATCCAAAATGTCCGGAAATATGGTCCAATACAGATAGCGTTAAGCTATCCTGAAAATTTGACTTGATATCCAAATAACCAAAGTCCTATCAGTGTGATGAAAATGTCCTAATGCATGTTGAGCAAGCCTAGTTACTATTGCAACATGCAACATCACAGTCAATAACTAATATGAGTTTACATGTTTTTATCATTTAAATGGAAGTAGTAGTAAAAGGTTGAACTGGCTTTTTTCCCCCTCCTCCTTCCAAAATCAGACATATTTAATAATATTCGGTTAGTATCCATATTAATCAGATGCCGAATTTCTTTCTATCAGATATTGACAACCAGTTAATTATCCACCCAATATCATATGTTCGTATCCATATCCACCAGTGCAAAACAAATACAAACATGATAATCTGAATGTTCCCTACGTATCCAATCATAGGAGGGAGCTTACTTTATCAAAGTGGGATGTGAACAATTATGAAATTAGGTAAAGGTGTAACCATGAATAGATTTTAGGAGGGATACATGCATTAAATTCATATGATATACCAGTTTGTATAGTTCTAGTTAGCCGCTTTATGCAATATCCCAAGCATGCAACACTCAATTTTGTAAATTTATAGAATGATAAGAGTATCATTTTTCCATTCTATCTAATAAAGACATTACATGGTTTGGGCGTGTCAACCATTTTATCCTGTCAAGCAAATTCAGAAAACAATATCAGACATTTAATAAATGCGCAGTTAGCATCCATATTTGATCAAAATTTGTCTAATCAAATATAATGAGCCTCTCTCAATATATATATTCATATCCGTAATCGCTAGAAGAAAACAAATACAAATCCAATTATAGGAGGAAGTTTGATTACTTTATCAAAGTACGAATCTAAATAAGTCAAGTTGTACCCATGAATAACATGATTTTAGTAGGTGAATGCATAAGAAGCCTATTATATACTAGTTATAATATATTAGCTTGTTTTCTTCTAGTTACTCACCACTTCATGCTCTACTTCATGCAATGCATAATAGGAGCATCATTTTTTCAGACTACCTACTAAAAAAGCGACATTCACGCGGTTTGGCTCTGCAGGCATCTTCTTCTGTCAAGCATTAAAAGAGAAATGTTTACACAGTTTTGGGTCTGTCAGGGTTTTCTTTTTCTTTTTTCCTGTCAAGTAAGTTCAAAAACCATCAACTTATTAAGGCATTTTTTTGTCTGTCAAGCAAATTCAAAAATCATGCTCAGTTATTAGGGGGTTTTTTTCTGTCAGGAAAATTCAAAAAACATTCACGGTTGTTAGGGCAATTTTTTATGTCAAGCAAATTCAGAAACCACCTACGATTATTAGATCCGCACCCAAAAACCGACTGATGTGCGCATTCTCTAAATCTTGACCAAACATAAGATCCACAGCCTTCCTCTATTCCACATACTACCACCTAACCCTATTAAACACCTAGCAATGTTCAAAAATTCGGCCGTTCCGAGACCGATCCATGAGTCAACCTATTGCATTGTTTTGCTTGACTCGAGGCCGAGCCGGCCCGAGCAAGCCAAATTTCATATACTTTAAATTTTTACTACAAAGGTAAAGCTAATTTTTACTTTTGTGAAAAGAGCAGTTAATTTAAATTTAATCAACTTCATATAATTTACTAAATTATACACTTATTTTAATATTTTAATACCAAGACGCATGTATTTATGAATTATCTTTATGTTTAGTGAGCTAGGTGATATGTTTCAGACATGTATACGTCAATTTTGATGTCTATATTTTAAAAAAAAAATAGCCGTGATTTTTTAGAATTTTTTAAGCCCTCTATGTAGCGTTTCGTGCATCTCGTCCGGTCGGGCCCGCGGCGCTGCGACCGATGTGGAACGGTGCCCGCCGAGTCGGCGGCCGAGACCGCGACTTTGAACCATGACCCCTAGAATCTTTAACAATGATGCACCGTCATTCCAAATAAATACATTCACTTCATCTTGACTTTCCAAGTTTGTCAGTTTCAATATTATCTGATTTTATTATACCCAGTTTTGATCTGCTAAACTATCTAGGCTTTTGTCTCCATATTTTGATTGATTGACAGTGGGAGAATCATCTTAGAAAATTATCTAGTTAAATTGTGCTCTCTACATGTGTGTAGAAATGCATTGATAGCTTATAGACAAGGTAGACCATAGAAAATCACGTTTTTTCATCTAGTTGTTGACGCAATCACCAATGCTTAGGAAGGGCAATGCTTACTATTGAAGTTGCTACCAAAACTATGCACTAAGAAACACAGCCCCGAGTGTTAAGTGAGATGAAAGGATTTACAGTGACACGTGTCCTTCCTCAATGATTACTTTAAACATCCAATAACATTGTCAGAGAAAAAGCCAATCTTATTCTGTTGTTCACAAGACCTTTTTGCTAATAATTCCTACTATTAGCATGCTATGACTTTGACACCATAGCATTCACCATTTTGATTCAATCTAGAATGGTTATGTTCTTAGGATGCAAGTGCATGTAATGCAAGGCATCGTCATTATTAAAATT